>CAUYRH010176888.1:0-12120 GCA_963574655.1 Perodicticus potto | reverse complement strand
ATTTCTAGTTAATCTGGCCAAAGGTTTATCTATTTTATTTATTTTTTCAAAAAACCAACTCCTTATTTCATTAATTTTCTGAATGATTCTTTTGTTTTCAATTTCATTGATCTCTGATTTAATTTTGGATATTTCTTTTCTTTTGCTGGGTTTAGGCTTAGATTGTTCTTCTTTTTCCAATTCCAGACGATGGCTTGTGAGTTTGTTGACGCACTTTGTATTTTTCAAATGTAGGCATCTTAAAGTGATAAATTTTCCTCTCAAAACTACTTTTGCAGTATCCCAAAGGTGTGTCTTCATTGTTGTTATGCTCAAGGAAGTTAATGATTTCCTGTTTTATTTCCTCCTGCACCCAACTGTCATTCAACAGAAGGTTATTTAATTTCCATGCCTTTGTGTGGGGTTGAATGTTTTTGTTGAAGTTGAGTTCCACCTTTAGTGCCTGGTGGTCTAAGAAGATATATGGTAAAATTTCAATTCTTTTGATTCTGTTGAAATTTGTTTTGTGTCCTAGGATATGATCAATTTTGGAGAATGTTCCTTGGGGCAATGAGAAGAATATATATTCTTTATCTTTGAGATGGAGTGTTCTATATGCGTCTATCAAGCACAGTAGTTCTAGGGTCTCATTTAAATCCCTTATACCTTTGTTTAATTTCTGTTCAGAGGATCTGTTTAGAGTTCTGTAAGAGAAGTGTTAAACCCCTATTATTATGGTGTTATAGGATATCATATTGCTCAGAGTATTTAAGTCAAGTGCATAAATATTTAGAAATGAAACATCTTCTTGTTGTTATTTTTCCCTTGACCAATATAAAGTGACCATCTTTGTCTTTTTTGACTTTAGTTGCTTTAAATCCACATATATCTGAAAATAAGATTGCAAACTCTTCTTCTGAATTCCGTTTGCCTGAAAATTTGTCTTCCAACCCTTAACTTGTAGTTTTAATTTGTCTTTTGAAGCTAGGTGTATTTCCTGCAAGACAGCAAATGGATGGCTTATTTTTTGTCTGTCTGTTTGTTTTTTGAGACAGAGTCTCATCTATTAACCCTCTGTAGAGTGCCGTAGCGTCACAGCTCACAGCAACCTCCTACTCCTTGGGCTAAGGTGATTCTCTTGCCTCAGCCTCCCAAGTAGCTGGGACTACAGGCGCCTGCCACAATGCCCAGCTGTTTTTTTGCAGTTTGGCCGGTGCTGGGTTTGAACCCACCACCCTTGGTATATGGGGCCAGCGCCTTACCCATTGAGCCACAGGCACCGCCAGGCTTATGTTTTTTAATCCAATCAGCCAACCTATGCCTCTTCAGTGAGGAATTCAAGCCATTAACATTTATTGAGATAACTGATAAGTGTGGTAGTGTTCTATTCATCTTATTTTGTGAGAGTCCATTGCTTAGTTTTACCTTTTGCATCAGTGTTGAAGTTAGGTTCTGTCCTTTAATTTCTGAGTTCTTATTTTGCTGTTGATCCATTGTGATGGTCAGTGTGTAGAAAAGGTTAAAGTATTTCCTGTAGAGCTGGTCTTGTTGTGGCAAATTTCCTCAATGTTTGCATATCAGTAAATGATTTGATTTCTCTATCAATGTTAAAGCTTAGCTTAGCAGGTTATAGAATTCTGGGCTGGAGATTGTTCTGTTTAAGTAGATTAAAGGTAGATGGCCATTGTCTTCTTACTTGAAAAGTATCATTGGAGAAGTCTGCAGCCACCCTGATGGATTTGTTCCTGTAGGTCAACTGGTGCTTTTTCCTGGCAGCTTGCAGAATCTTTTCTTTTTTCTTGACTTTGGATAGGTTCATCACAATGTGTCTTGGAAAAAAGAGGTGAGGCAACCTGGGGTCCGATATCCCTCTGAAAGGAGTGTATCAGAATCTTTGGTGATGTTTGGGAAATTTTCATTTATAATATTCTCTAGTATGGCTCAGCACCTATAGCTCAAGCAGCTAAGGCACCAGCCACATACACCAGAGCTTACGGGTTCGAATCCAGCCGGGGACTGCCAAACAATGACAATTATAACCAAAAAATAGCCAGGCATTATGGCAGGTGCCTGTAGTCTCAGCTACATGGGAGGCTGAGTCAAGAGAATAGCTTATGCCCAGGAGTTGGAGGTTGGTGTGAGCTGTGAGGTGACAGCACTCTACCCAGGGCAACAACTTGAGGCTCTGTCTCAAAAAATAAAATAAAAAATTCTCTAGTATGGCTTCCATTCCCCTGGGGCATTCTTCTTCCCCTTTGGCAATACCTATAACTCATGTGTTTGAACACTTTATAAAGTCCCATAATTCTGTCAGTGAACGTTCTGCTTTCCCTCTCTTCTTTTCTGCCTCTTTAGTTATCTGAGTTATCTCAAGAGCTTTGTCCTCTACCTTCAAGATTCTTTCTTTTGCATGGTCTAATTTGTTGTTGATGCTTTCTATTGCATCTATAAGTTCCCTAATTGACTGCTTCAGTTCCTTCAGCTCTGCTATATTCTTTCTATATTCTTCATATCGTTCATCTCTTATTTGATTCTGTTTTTGGATTTCCTTTTCGTTATTTTCCAGTTTATCAGCAGTTTCCTTCATTGTTTCCATCATTTCCTTCATTGTTTTCATCAAATTCCCCTTCTGTCATTTCTAATATTTCTTTATAGGTGGAATCCTCTGCAGTAGCTACTTCACAGTCCCTTGGGGAGTTGCTCTGGACTGGTTTTTCATGTTGCCAAGATTTTTATGCTGATTCTTCCTCATGAGTGTTTTCTTTTATCTGTTTCTTTGCCCTAATTTTCCTTTCACTTCCTCTTACTCTTTAAGTTACCATGCCTCTGGCCTAGGGTTTTGATGAGTCCAGTTCTCCACTGCTTTTTTCCTCCTCATGGGGTCCAGAGGTCTCTCACTGACTCCCTGTGTCCCCAAAGGGATGTTTCTGGGAAGATCCCACCAGCCAGAGATGCCTAGAGTCTTCTCTCTCCAATCTCACCGTGCCCAATTACAAGGAAGCTGTTACTTGGCTGCCATCTTGCTCTTCCCTCTGATAAATAGTTTTTAATACTTGGTTTTACTTTATAGTATTATAAATATCAGTAGATAAAATAATTTTCCACATAATTAAAAGCTTTTTAGAGACATCATTAATTTAAGAATATAAAGGTGTTCTAAAGCTAAAAGGTTTGGGAACTGCTGTTCTAGGTTGTGCTCCTGATTGGGGATCAACCCTTTCTCTAAAGGGCACTCATTCCTTCTAGTGAACAATGGTATTTAAGGCACCACAGTCTGTGTACTAGAGAGCAAACACGTATTTTAAAATCTTTTGTAACCCAGACTTGAGAAAAATTCACATCCACAGAAACCAAAATTCTGATTAATAGCAAAGAATTTTGTTTTCTCCAATTATTTTTCTCTTAAAAGTTTATCTGTTATTATTTCTGAGTAGCTAAAACATTTGTTATCAAAAAAATCCAACATAAAACCATTCACAAACATACAAAACACAATTAATATAAAACAGGCCCTAAAATTGTTTGCTCTGTAACTTAAAAAATTAAAGTTAATTATATCACTACAAAAAAAAAAAAAAACTTGCATTTAAGTGATTCCTTTGTAAGAATCATGTTTTCCATATGACAGATAGATGGATGAATTATTTTGAAATAAGGAAAATAAACGGAAATCAAGTACATAATTAAATCAATTTCCTTCTGTATTCTCTTTTACTCATCTATAGAATGAAAATCAAACAAAATTATATTCTAAGCCATTCTCCAACTTAGCTCTAAAATTTTTATGACTGTTGACACTAACATTGAGAAAGTCACAGGCGGAACACCAGAGGGCAGCTCTATCTTTTGACTGATTGTTAAAGGCGAAAATCTGAGAGTAGCAGGACTAAAATAGAAAAAAAAGGGGGGGTGTACATGAGCAATTTGGGGTACTATACTGCAAAGCAGAAACATTTTAAATAAAGACACTTAGAAGGAGATATGTGTTCCCTGCCTTACCTATTTTTATATTAATCAAAATGAGGCTGAGATCAACCCTGGGGGGTTCCATTTATAATTGTTAATGTCATTTATGTTACAGTGAGAAAATCAAGACATTTTTAAAAAATGATCAATGTGAAACACATCAAATCAAGTTAACTGCAAAAACATACTTTAAAAAATTATTTCATCCATCCCTTCATTCATTCATTCATTTTAAAAGACATGTATCACTCTATCTAGCCCAGGTTGGGCTCACACTACTAAGCTTAAATGATCCCCTCACCTCAGCTTCCCAAGTAGCTATCACTATACACCACTGTGCCCAGCCCAAATGTATATCTTAGGGTATTATCACGCAAACATTTATTTCACTGAAGTGGTTTCATGCTGCTCTTGAGTCTTTGAGTTTATATACATTTTCTTGGATAATGGCAAAGTATACAATGATATGCAGATATTACCTTTGCACAAATGATTTCCCAAGTAGGAGCAAAGACTATAAAACCTACCTTCCCTTCGTAAATAAACTGCACTACATTTTTTACCTTAAAATGTAAAGTGCATATAGGAAACAGAGTCTTCCTCATAAGTAAGGTAACAACATCTGGCAGCAAAAAAAATCCATTAAAGTATATTGATGTTTTAGGCTTAAATAGGATTCACAGAAATGAAGATTACCTTCCAATGATATAGTTTTATTTTCAAATGCACATTATCTTTCAGAAATGTTTGTTCCTCACTTATAATTATTTAATCACATTTTACTGTTGCCTTCCAAATAATAGACCCACAATTTGTTTTCTTCCATTTTATTTGGTTATCTATGTATCAATATTTACCGTATTACAAACTAAAAATTAGAAAAGTTTAAACTATTCATCAATTTATTAAAATCATAAACCCGTAACAAAATAACACATTTTTATAAAAGATTACCTATATTTTACAAAATAAAAAGTTGAGAGAGAAAAGCAATTGTTTTACATTATTGCAAATCTCTCTGGTATCTGGCTCAATGGAAAACAGATTCTTATGCATACGTCTACATTCAATCTGTTATATCATACATCATGCAGCCTCTGGAAAATTTCACTTTACACTCATAAGACAATGAATGTGGAAAAGGCAAATAATTTCTCAGTATTTCTATGCAAACAGTTTTGACATCTGGGTTTCACAGATAACACCCTGAGAACTTACGTTTCCAAAACAACTAAAGTGTAATTCTCACTCACATTACATATTCACTATAGGTCAGCAGGGTACTCTGCTCATGAAAAGACTCAAGCTTCCAATGATGTTCCCATGCTCACAAGAGAAAAAAGAGAAATGTGGCAAGTGTGCCCTAAAGCTCTTATCTGGAAATGACAAATACCACCTCAGGTCATGTTTCATACGTTAACCTCAAAGAAAATATAATACAATCACGCCACATGCCCAAAAGGAAGAGAACCAGAATCTCTGTGACCTTAAGAAAGGAAAAAATGTGAACTCCTTTTTGGGATACCTGTTTAACAAAGGCTGGGGTCTAGGGCTCTCATTACCATATTCAAAATATTCTAAAATTTCAATTTCTATTGACTCTTTGAATTATAAGGTGACCGGTCTTTGTTGGTGTAAGCAGCCGCTTTTTCTCCCACATAAATGATTCATTTGATTTTTATCTAACTACTCAAAAGACTATTTTTAAGGCTTTTCTAGAGTATATTCTAGTATTGACTACTCAATTTTCCCTGACACAGCCTGTGTGTTTCAAGTCATTACTCCTCCTCTCCTTCCCTTCACCCAAGTTCCAAAAACAAACGTTTTAAATATGTGTTCTGTTACCTTGTTTCGTTCCTTCTTTGGGAATTAGTCATAAATATCTTGAATTTCTATTGCCAGTCTTCCATGTTCTAACATTTTTTCTCTACTCCTTTTTAAATTCTTTGTTTATATCCATAAAATTGGGTTCACTTTCTGCAGTACTACTATCTATGTTTTTTGCCATGCTTGTATTGTATCTACCCACCTTTGTGCCCTAATTTAATTGTCTCTTCTGTGATAATGTTCTCTTCCTTTTTAAAGTACTGCCAGTTCACATTTCATCTCTTCCTGCTAACTCACTTTATCATCTCTCAATCAAAAGCTTCTGCTTTTTTGATCTTCACAGAGGTAAATGCATCATCAAGTTTTTTTAATTTGTGTAGAATATTTCATTAGAAATTTTTACAAACTTCATAATCATGTTACCTCTGGTAAGGACTCCTTGTTAGTAAATAAGCCTCTCTTTTCCTTTTTTTTTTCTTATAGTACCTTTTTTTTGAGAGAGAGTCTAACTATGTCACCGTCAGTTGAGTGCCATGGCCTCACGGCTCACAGCAACCTCAAACTCTTGGGCTTAAGAGATTCTCTTGCCTCAGCCTCCCAGTAGCTGGGACTACAGGCACTGCACCCGCCACAATGCCTGGCTGGGTATTTTTTGGTATTATTGTCATTGTTGTTTAGCTGGCCTGGGCCAGGTTCAAACCTGCCAGCCTTGGTGTATATGGCCAGGGCCGTAACCACTGTTCTACGGGCTGACCGAGCCTTATAGTACCTTTTTATTACTCACTGAATGAACTGAATTTTCCTTGATCATAATTTATACAAGCACCTGTAAAAAGATGGAGGGGAGCCAGGCATGGTGGCTCATGCCTATAATCCTAGCAGTCTGGCAGGCAGTGGCAGGAGGATGCCTGAGCTCAGGAATTCCAAACTAACTTGAGCAAGAGCAAGACCCCACCTCTATTAAAATAGAAAAATTAGCCAGGCGTCATGGCATGGGCCTATAGTCCCAGCTACTCAGGAGGTGAGGCAGTCCTAAACTTCTCTTCTTTGCCTACTACACTCTCCTTAGGCAATCTCATCTGAGTCCTATTAATTCATATCTCATTGGTAGTGCAGACCAACCCCTCTATATCTAAATACCTATTCAATATTGCCACTTGCAAGTCTCTCAGTGATCTCCAATATAATGTGCTCCCCAAATTAAGCCTTTGCAAATCGTTTCATCCTCTAGTGTTAGTCTGTCTCAGTTGATAGCATTCTAACCATGCAAGATATAAATCTGGGAGTCATTCTTGACAATCTTTTTGTTAGCACTCTACATCTAGGCTGTCAGTGAATACTGTCATTTTATATCTGTCACTAAAAATATAACACTAATCTATGTGCTGACTCAGCTGGGTTTTCATTACCCCTCCCTTAAACGACTATAATATTCTCCTTCTTATTGCTTGGCCTCTACTCTTGATTCCTTCGTGCAATCTGTTCCCTTCACAAAAGCCAGAAGACCTTTAAGAATTGTGTATCTAAACTTCCTGTTTGAACATCACTGAATAATTCTGTTTTCCCCATCTCTTCCTGTACTTTATTTTTAAAAATCTAAATAAACTAGAATAACTAAACAAACTTATGCATTTGGAAATTAAATTACTGGCAAAATTAGGAAATATTATTGGTAAATTCAGCAACACACATAAGGGCTACTGAATACAGTTGAGACATTGGGCAGATCTCACTTGGAGGAGAAGGAAGTGAAGACAAGTGCAGAAAAAGAGATCTCAGAAAGCTTCAGTAAAAAATGCACTTATTGGCTCAGCACCTGTAGCACAGTGGTTATAGAGCCAGCCACATACACCGAGGCTGGCAGGTTCGAACCGGCCTGGGCCAGCTAAATAACAATGATAACTGTAACAACCTGGGAGGCTGAGGCAAGAGAACTACTTAAGCCCAAGAGTTTGAGGTTGCTGTGAGCTGTGACGCCATCACACTCTACCTAGGGCAACATAGTGCGAGACTCTGTCTCAAAAAAAAAAAAAAAAAAAAAAGATGCACTTATTGAAGGTTTTTATGGTGGACCCTAAATTGTTTTGCAACAATTTTACAACTTACTATAACTGAGTTTTGCACAGGTGGAAGCAGACTCATTCTTGGACCTAGACTGGTTCAGAGAAGCAGACCAAACAGACTATTCAAGTTATACAAGTAAACAGTATTGAGCCAAAACAGTCTGTCTTTATGGCAGCAAAGGAGAGAGTCACACTGAATTGTGAGACCTAATTAGCCTGGAATACTACCGTGGCCTTCTTCCACCTCTCATCTTTTTTTTTTTATTTCTTGAGATACAGTCTTGCCCAGTCACCCTGGGTAGAGTGCAGCCTTGTCATCAGAGCTCACTCCAACCTCAAACTCCTGGACTCAACTGATTCTCCTATCTCAGAATCCTGAGTAACTGAGATTATAGGTGTCCACCACAAGGAATGACTAATTTTTCTATTTTTAGTAGAGACAGGGTCACACTCCTGCTGAAGCTGGTCTTCAACTCTTGAGCTCAAGCAATCCTCCCACCTTGGCCTCCCAGAATACTAGGATTACAGGAGTGAGCTACCACACCTGGTCCACCTCCCATCTTTTTGTACAGGAGCTTGTACAGGAGCTTGTACTTGTAGCTTGTACTTGTAGCTCCTTCGTACAGGAGCTTATACAAGTTATGTTCAAGAAAAATTCAACTCATTCAATGAGTAACAAAAAGTTACTACTTTTTAGATGGCAAGGATGGGAGTGGCTAAAAATTCAAGACAGAAAAATAAATAATAATTAAAAAACCCTGAGAAGGAAGGGAGGTGATGAAATTTAGAGCACAGGTGATAGTATGGGCCTTAGACAAGAAAAAAAGACATATCCTCTGTTGTAGTAACAGAGGGCCAGCAGAGGATGAGATCCAATAACTAGGTATATGTGAATTTAGAGTAAGAAATGATGTAATAATGGATTATAATAGCTTTATGACATGAAGGAAGGTCATTTGTACAATATTTGTATATACTGGTATTTAGAATTACAGTACCTTTTCTCTGTTATCACTTTTAACTTGCTCATCTTGAGTTACTTCATTTCACCATTGCAGGTAATCTAAAAAAAAATAGTTAATATTAAACACTTATAACTCTGTTTTCCATGTATTAGATGTCATAAAAGCCATACAATTGAAAGTTTTCATTACGAGCAACACAAGATAACACTGGAAACCAAAAGAGAATGAGCTATATGCGCTTCTGGCAGGTCAGATGTGTAATGTATAACTATTAAAATACCTAAAGTCAGCTAGAAACAGAACATGTTATCAAAAATTATTTCAAAGCTCCTCCAGATCCAGGGTATAAAGATTTTAAAAGGCCAGTACAATCACTAGTAGGCAGAGCTAGTGTAAACCAAAACAGGCCCAGCATGGTTCTACAGCTAGTAAGCTTTGCATTAGGTTTCTTGATCACCATAGCCTCCTGACCTCAATAGTTCCCAGACTCCAAAATAGCAGTGGGGCTCCAGAAATGAAGCTCCAGAAGCAATTTCACAAATGGACAGGAGGCTTCCAATTCATAAAAGATAATACTTCCTTTGTGCTAAGGTTTTAAGCATTATCCCTTAAAGCTTAACCTACTGGCTCATTCTTCATATTTCCCAACAATTCTGTAAGCCACTTAATACTAGTGCCAGATAGCGATTTATTATGCCTCATCTCCAAATTATGCTCTATGAAAATGGATGTGTGCCCTTTAAATATTTTTTCTTTATCTGCTGACAGGATATTAAGCTCCCTCAGTAGGAGGCACTGGACAGATGTTGAAAGGGAAAAGAGCTTTGCTTCCTGGTTCCAGTGTACTCACTGGGCTATAGCAAGCAACGCCTCCTCAGGGCCCCCTCCTACAAGAAAGATGGCTTTTCCACCAACAGAATCCTGCAGCATGTCTAGGTTCTCCAACAAGAGCTCAGGCAATTTTGTAGCAAAGTATCTCTGGTAAGACACCTTCCCATGAGCAACAGGCACCTTAACGGGCAGATTTCCAGCAAATTCCAATAGTGCCATACCATAAATACTAGCCTTGACCCTGCCCTTTCCAACAAGGTCAGATCTCACATGGTGGATGGAGTACTCTATCTCAGCCCTGCATAAAGGCATTGCTCCTTATATCTGCTAGTCCTGTATTCTTTATAGAGTTATCTTTACTTTTCACTTGCAAATCCCTTATTACTTCAATCCCCTCTTATAGTGGATATTTTATATTTCCCAGTTAAATCATTGTGTGGTTTCTACCTTCAGATTGAAGCCATTCCAACAATTCTTGGGAAACAGTCTCTGTGGGAACTTTCATAAATTTAACCATTCCTAAATTAAGGTCAGGGACTTAATGCTACCTCAGCGCTTGCTTCCCATAACATAACACAATGCCCTTTTGCACAAAAACAAAACTACTGCCCCAGGTGGGTCTCTGGAGATATGCTCCAGAGTTATTTATCCAGCAGTAAAAAGCTTCACTGTAACATCTATACTGTTGCATAAAGCTCCCTAAATGGGGGAAGCAGGATGCTGTATGAGTTAACTTTTATATATTTAAAGGTGGCTTATTCTGGAATTAAATATGTGAATTTGATAATCATAAACACAGTATCAACCTGCTCTAGCTCTCTAGCTAGCCTACACCTAAAGAAAAGCAAACAATTCTGTCTACTCTAGGGCTAAAAATGTACAAATTTTTGGATCTTCTGTATTTTTAAGGTTATCCTCATCTTTTTCATCTCAACTAGAGCTAATTCAGAGCACAGAGAATCTAAAAACTGAAATCTTCAGTTCTCACTGACCGAAGACTGAAATCAAGGTCATTACTGAGCCAGCAAGGCATCAGGATTTCACACACTTAAGCTGTCCTAATTTTTATTCTGCAAACAAGCCACAGTAACTCTGATATACATCCCAAAGCTAAAGTTACATATTCTAAGTACATATTTCAAATGTATAGGCTTTAAAATTTTTAAGTCAAACAAACTGCTAAAAAATAATACTACAAAGAAACAAACACAGTTCAATTGAAAGTACAATCTCTTTTTAAATACAGTCTGAGGAAATAAGATTACCTTTAGACTTTCCTCGTTTAAACAACTTGGTTCAGTTCCCATTCAACTAGAACAACTTCATTATTTTATTCTCATCTGTTTACAGATAGGTGTCTCTGCAAGATATTATTAGACAAAAAGATTCCACCATGTAAAAACATTTATGAAACACTACTCTAATCACCACTGATATTCTTTATAGTTAACCTGTGCTAGACAATGTTCTTGTTGGAATAGGTGTGGTTTACTGGAAACACAAATTGAAGAGGATTTAGATACCTGATTCTGCCATGGAGGATGGGAAAACAAGTACATTGAAAAGGTGTCATCTGTTGTCAGCTTTCTCCAAATGCTTCATGATCTGGAAGGATATTGCTTTTGAAGAATACATTCAAAGGGAACTACACTGCCCCCACACAAGCTGTGTCAATGTGATGGAAAATTACATATCTTGATCATTTAATAAGAAACATCCCAAAGAAAATGCTCACACCTTTAGCAACATCAGTAAAGGAAAAAGTGAGAAATTTTGAGAGAGGTAAATAATTCCTGTAATCTAAAAGGAAACATTCCCAGCAACAGCCAGAGATTATTACCTCAGCCTACCATTTAAATAGATGGTTTATGTTATATTAACTTTGCCTAACTTAAGCTATACATTTTCATCTAGTTATCTTAATCACATGACATTCAATTATTATTTTATGAATGTTTTAGCCCAATCTGGGAACAGGAAAATTTATTTCACCTCTATTAATGTCATTAATTTTGCCATGGGCCAGGCTTAACAGCTCATGTCTGTATTCTCAACACTTTGAGAGACCAAAGTGGACTGCTTGTGGCTGGGAGTTCAAGACTAGCCCGTGAAATGAAGTAAGATGTCTTCTCTCCAAAAAATAAAAATAAAATAGCCAGGCATGGTAGCACCATCCTATAGTCCCAACTACTTGGGAAACTAAGATGGAAGGATTTTATTTATTTTTTTTTAAATATATGTATTTTATTACTCTTCATTACATTATTCCCCCCCCCACCCCGCCGTGGGTAGACAGAATTGATTTAAAGAAAAGAATACAGCAAACAACAAAGCTCCTGGGAGAGGGCGAGATTTCAAGTGGGGAGAGAGATGCTCTCTCCGTTCCTCTCCCGGTCTTTCCCCGTCTCCTCCTCTAGGCCTCTAGCCTCTAGCCTCAGGGTATATATAGGTGTATGGGTTCTTTGGCCAGGAAACAAATGAATACAGTC
>CAUYRH010176885.1:0-15983 GCA_963574655.1 Perodicticus potto | reverse complement strand
AGAGTTCATCTACTCCGATTATTCATATTGCCAGAGTGTTTCTGTTGATTCCGCCTCATGATTATTTTTCACTGTTGCCTATGACCGTCCTCAGAGTTGGGGAGGTTTCTCTCCCAGATCAGACCCCGGCAGGATCACTCTGTTGTTGCTGGATCTTTGTAGGTAGTGACCCTGTGTAGCTCCTCTGGGACTGCCCCACCCAGGGAGTTCTGGCTGCAGGAGCAGCTCTGGAGTGTGGCACACCCAAATCAAGCAGCAGGGCATGGGATGGGGCATCCACTGTCCTTTGCAAAGGGAGCCCATGCCTCCAGCAGTCTCTGGCTGGGAGGAGGACTCTGGAGGGAGGGCAGCGGGCCTGGGGCATGGATTGGAGCCAGGCAGGGTCCCTGCAGGTGGCAAACTGAGGCGGGGCGGGGCACAGATCCACATCACGTGGATGTCTCAGTGGACTTCCTGGCCACTGCTGGCAGTGGGCCAAGTTCTGGCCCACCGGAGTGCCAATCAGGGCCACACTGGATTCCTGGCAGAGTGTAGTTCCTGGCTGCTGTGGGTGGTGGGCCTGGGGAATGGATGGGAGCCGGGCAGGCCGAGGCTGGGCAGGGCATAGATTGGTGCCGGGGGCTTGGTGGGGCCCCAGAGTCTCTTACCAGGTGTGTGCCTGGTTGAACAGACAGTGAGGATGGGCACTGCTCAAGTCCTTCTCTCTCAGTTTCAGCAGAGGTCGGGCTTCTGTTGTGTCAGGTAAGGGGGGAAGGGAGTCCTGGATGTTCAGAATGGCGGAAAACTTTAGTTCAGTTTTTCTGCCTGAAGTTTGGTTTCTGGAAGTTGCAGCTTGTCTCAGGGGTGACCTGCAGTTATCACTTCTCTCTCTCTCTTGGCTGGGCTCCCAGTCTTCAGCTCAATTGGGCAGTTTCTGGAGGTTATCTTTCCTTTTGGACAGGAGCCTCTGTCGGAAGCTGCTTCCAGTTGGCCATCTTGCCCCTCCCCCCATCATTATTTGAGATCATGGGTCTTTAAAGTAGAAGCCATATGCCTTGGGGCAGGTCATGGTGGACTGGTTGTGGGGAATAGTGAATCTTGGCTTCCGGAAGTCAGCCCAGGAGCCTTTTGAATCTCAGTTCATTTGTCTTGCAGAAAATTTCTGGGAGATAACTTAAAAAATCAAGTACTTAAATGAGGTGAAAGCTATGATAATTAGTTGGATGTAACCACTCCAATTTGTACAAAAAAATCAACACATGAAATCCCACACAGGCATAAATGTATTCATAATCTATGTATATATGACTTAATAAAAGGAAAAAAATAAAAATAATATAAAAAAATCAAGTACTTAGTCATAGGAAAGGATTAAAAATATAGAGAGAGTTAAATTTTTTTTTACAGAGCTGGTTATAATCTGATATATGATTTATAAACATCTCCTATTCCAGGGGCTATCTCTTCACTCTGTTGATTGTTTGTTTTGCTGTGCAGAAGCTTTTTAATCTGATGCAATCTCATTTATTTGTTTTTCTTGCCTGTCCTTTTGAGATCATATACAATAAATCTTGGCCAAGACTAATGTCAAGATGTTTTTTTCTAATAGTTGTGTAATTTCAGGTCTTAAGTTTAAGATTTTAATCCATTTTAAGTTGATTCTTATACATGGGATGACAGAAGTGTCTACATTCTTCTGCATGTGGATATATGGTTTTTACAAAGAGACCATACTATGCCTAATGTATGATCTTGGTGCCTTGTCAAAAATAAGTTGATCATAAAAGGGTGAATTTTCTAATATTTCTGGACTCTCAGTTTAGTTTCATTGGCCTACATGTCTGTTTTTGTGCCAGTAACATGTTGTTTTGATTAATATAGCTTTGTAAAATATCAAGTAAAGAAACCAGGCAGGGTGATGCTTATGTCTCTGTTCTTTCTTCTTACGATTGCTTTGGCTATTGGAGGGCTTATATGATTCCACACAAATTTTAGAACTTTTCCTATTTTTGTGGAAAACTGTTACTGGAATTTTGGTTGGGATTGCATTGAATCTGTAGATTGCTTTAGGTAATACAAACATTTTTATAATATACTTTTTGACTTTTACATTTACAAGACACTCAAATTTTCCATGGCATGACTGGCAATCTGATGAAGCAGACATTAGAAAAGCATGTTCTGCAGGATGAAGCCAGATGTAATGAATTCAGTTCAGCAGTAAGGACTTGGAGTAAGGGAGTACATACAATTTTGAAATTTTTGAGAGTAATATATATTTTGGCACGGGGATTTGTTTTTAGCACCCTTCCCACTAAATGTATATTTTTAAAGGTTAATACTTTAAAAATTACTACTTAAATTTTTAAGCATCAATTTCCATGCTACAATGCTTTGGAACTCCTCTGTCAGATTGTAATTATGAAGATCTTTCCTACGTATCCATAAGGAAGCACCACACACTGGGTGGCTTAAACAACAGAAATTTGTTGTGCCACAGTTCCAAAGGATGGAAGTCCAAAATAGAGTGTCAGAAAAGCTGGTTCTTCCAGAGGGCTGTGTGGAGAGCCTGCTCAGTGCCTCTCTCCCAGCTCTCTCTGTCTCAGGAGTTCCTATGCCCCCTGCATCTTCACATTGCCTTTCTTCCATTTCTGTATTGGAAATGCTCTTTTGTGAGAACACAGCCATATTAGATTAAGGCCCATCCTGGTGATCTCATCCTAACTTTATCATCTTCAAAGACCTTTCCAAATAAGGTAACAATCACAGGTCCTGTGAGATAGCAAGACTAGAGCTTAATTTTCCTTTTCATCCCCCCCCCCAAAAAAAAACACTGTTAGGAATATACTATAATTAAACCTAACTCATAAGAAATCTCCAGTAGCCTAGAAAACACTTTGACTCACTAAAATGTTTTAGGAAACCTCATGTACTTACATAAGGGGAAGTCCCCAAAATTTAGCCTATGTTCCTTTTTTTTTTTTCCTTTTGCCAGAAAAGAAGGCACTGGGAGTTGACTCTAACTTATAAATAGAGAAGTCAATTTTTTTTATAAAGAAAGGTTTGCATTTTACACATTTAAGAAGTAAAGAAGCTAATCTCAGGATCCAGGATTTCTACCATTTTGTGTTGCCTCACTACTTAGACTGGCCTTATCTTCTGAATCCATGCTGCTTCGCAGAGTAATTCCCCAAGTACAGTAAGTCCTTATTAATTGTACCTGTTAGGAATGCTTTCAGCCACAAATAAAAAAGTAAATTAGTACTAGTGTGAACAAAGAGGGTTGTGTTTATTTTTTATTTCCTTTTTTGCTTTGTTTTGTTTCTGTAAAACCTGAGATAGAGTACAGGACATGGTTTTTTCTACTCTTCCTCACTGCTGTTCCTAGCAAAGTGACTTTTTGTCCTTATTTTTACCATCTCACAGTCTCAAAAAGGCTCTCATTGCACCAAGCATCCTATCTGTGTTCAGATGGATTGGAGGAATTACAGGAGCCAGCAAGCTGTCTTTTCATCTCTGTTCCTTTTATCAGGGAGAAACACGTTCCCTTCAGCCTATAGCTCATCCCTTTTTGGGCAGATCTCAGTCATGTGATCAGCATCAGCTATAAACAAAGATGGGGAACTGAACATATGGCAAAGTGACATAAGATCATTATAATTTGTTTAAACTAGGGCTAAAAACATCATACCACTGAACAAAGCCATGGTTCTGCAAGCAAGGAAGAATGAGTAAGTGGAGTGGTTGCTGTGTAGACATTGTCTGCCAGAACAACCTTGAGAGACAGGTCAGAAGGCTCCTGGGAATCCTTACACGATAACCCATCATTGAGGATGAAAGTGCAACAAAAAGATGATTTTAAAAAGGTATAAGAAAAAGTAGGTGTTTATCAGTTTTTGAAGCTCAAGAAAAACCACTGATAAAAATCAGAGCCCCTTACTAGAATAAGAAATGATGACTAAATTAAAAACCTATATAACATAAATTAATAACTCACATAATAACACCCTTAATATAGACATAAGTATGTGCTGATTCTTAATGATCATTTATCATAATACATTTAAATGCTGAATGGAATAAATTTTAACAAGTGGCCTTATGAATAATTTTATAGTAACTAGAATAGGACTTTTAAAACTCAAATGCACTTACAAATCACTTGAGAATATTGTTAAAGTATGGATTTCATTTGGTAGTTCTGGACTGGAGCCTGAGACTAAATTTCTAACAATTTAATGGTGCTGATACTTGAAACAGCAAGGATCTAGAAAATAATTTGTATGTTTTAAATTATTTCAGCATGGTTAACTAATAGGAAGATTACTTTGGATTGAGAGTTTTGCAAATAATCATCCTTGCTCTTGGTGAGAAAAATCAAGACATGCTCCTGGAATGTTAATAAAGATACTCTTAAAGAATTGGTTACTTCAAACATTATTTGTGCTTTTTATAGTAAAAACATTTTACAGTAAATTACAGTACCAAGTAATTTATTCTTTTAATGCCATTGAAAAAAAAACCTGTTTCTGGTATAACCCTAAACAACCCCCTTTATTCTGTTGAGCACTTTGATAGGTTTAGCTTTCAGGTTTTAACAAGAAGTCCTTTAGACCAGATCAATTATTTAGTGCTTCTAGGTTTATTGCTTACAGAACATTTTCCAGATAAAGTACGAAGTTAGGTACAACTTGTTCTTCACTTATCTGTCTGCAGCTGCTTGAAAATGACCTTTTGGTCACCTGAGAGATAGGGCCAAAGTTGGGGGAGAAAAGGTCATATGATGCAATAAGAGATCAAGGTCCCCCAGGACATCAGAGGTTATGCGGGGCACACAGGCTGATGTAGCAGCCTAACATTTACCCCTCCTGAGGTACTGGTGGACTGAAGTGAAACGCTACATCTTTCCTTAAGTTAAGATGCTGAAGTCCTTAACACAGTACCTATTTTGTTGAGCTTCTCTTAATATTTAATGAAGACTGAGAAGTCAAATGCATTTAGGTACCTTCAACGTTCTTCTGCATTTCTTCATGCATAGGATCTATTAATATGTGAATATATAGTGAGGGAGAAACCAAACTGAACAATCGTGGACACTGGGTTGCACAGACCAGAATTGATCTCTCTCCACCCCCCACCAGTCTCTATCTGTCTTTATTCTATCTTATCTCTCTCTCCTTGTGTCGACTTCTCTGGGAGGTTTTTTAAAGATACAATGTCAATGATCATTTCTTCAGTATAGAAGACACTCCAGCTGGTTTAGGCAAATAAGATTTATTTTCTTTTTATTTTTTAAATTTTTTTTACAGAATGTTAAAATGTTTGCAAATCGCTTTGTAGAGAAACAGTCTTGAGGTCGAGTATCCATGAAAGTTTCCAAAACCCCTACTACTGGGGCCCCTGGAGGTGCTGGCCTTGTCATGATAGGAAGCACCAGATGGCTGCTGACGACACACCCAGCCACGATTGCAATCATATCTCATGCCTGTCTCTCCCCTTCCTCTTGTTCTGAATTCAGGTTTCTCCTGGGCGCATCTCTTCAGCAGAATCTGAATCATTCCCAGAACTCGAGTTTCACTGAAGTTTGAAAGTGTGTGTCTAAACTTTCTAGCCTCAGGAGTTTTGGAAGGAGGTTGAAATGATCATTGAGTCAGTAAAAATTATAGGATCAGCCATAATAAGCACAACAAAATGGGCACAAATTTCAAACTCACTCAAAGCAACCTCTGAAATCCTAGCTGTCTCCATGCCTAGAATGTCCCTCAAGTGATAGGCCAAGCCACACATCTGTCTTGGCCTCATTTCCTCTGGACATGCTGAGTTTTTCACCATGGATTTTCTTCCTGGTACCAGATCTATCTCAAAAACTTCCTCAGATTCACTTTGACCTCATCTGCCCCCCACCACAGACTACTGCTCTGCCTGATTCCTGATAGGAGGAGCCCAATAATGGTTGCTTAACTCCTGCCAATTCTGTGGGCATAAAACCCTGAAGACTGAAAGTCCTGTGCCGATTATCTCAGTCTTCTCTGAAAATCCCAGAGAGAAAAGGCCAGGCTTTGATGCAGGCTCCAGCACACTCATTGTGGCAGAAATCACGGCAGCTCCACAACAAAGCCCGACCCCAACAGCATCTGGAGGAAAGACGTGCAAGTTAACACTTGTTAGGTAAAGTAGACATGAAAATCAGGAAATGAAAAAAAGCCAGTAGATAGATCTTTCTTCCTTTCCATCAAAGGACTGTTCTAAGATGCTGTGAATTCATGAGTCCCTGGACATGTTTCTCATGCAAGTGAGAAACTATTTGCATTTCCTATAATCAGAGCTTAGCAACATGGCTTTTTGTTTCCTACTTCCCTCTTTGCTTCACTCTTGCTTCTCTAGACTCATACACCACAATAAAGGATGTGCTCATAAGATTAACCTCAGCCTCTTTTCTGAGGAACACAAGCTAAGGTATCACCTTTGCATACAGCATTCTTTCAATGTGGAGTGATATTTCCTCTTTATCAACCCACATCCAACTTCTCTTCAACATCTGTCTCAAAATCTCCCTTTCCACAGGAACCCATATTTCATTCATTTCATTACTTCTTATCCCACCTCTTTCATTCTTTGTTTTTTCCTGAATATTTTTGTGGTTATACCCACTAGTGCATTTCCTCACTTATTTTGCAGACTCGTACTATGCCTGATTTCCCTCCTTCCCCCAAGCTAGTCAGAGCATACACTGTCTTGAGGAGAAGAGAAGAGTCACTTTAAATTTTTCCTTGATTTATTTTTATTTTACTTTTACTTTTATTGATTGATTTATCCTTTATAGACAGGGGTCTTGCTAATGTTGCCCAGGCTGGATTCAAACTCCTGAGCCTCAAGCAATCTCTCATCTCAACCTCCCAAATAGCTGGGGTTACAAGCATATGATACTCTGCCTGGCATTTAAAAAATAAAATAAAATTTAATTGACAAATAATAACTGTACATAATTATGGAACGTTTCAACACTTATAATGTGTTGTGATGAGATAAGGGTAATTAGCTTATTCATCATCACAAACCTTGATCATTTCTTTGTGTTAATAATATTCAATGTCTTCCTCCTGCTGTTTGCAACTGCATAATATATTATTATTAACTATAATCATCCTACAGTGAAATAGAACACTAGAAATCATTTTTTTTTATCTAGCTGTAATTTTGTATCCTTTAACACAGTGGACTCCAACCTTTCTGGTGTCAGGGACTGGTTTCATGCAGCCCAATTTTTCCACAGACTCTGGGGTGGGAGCGGGGAGGAGCAGACAAAAGGCAGAGCTCTCTGATGGTGATGTAAGGGATGGGGAGTGGCTCTAAATACAGATGAAGCTTTAATCACTGGCACCTGTTCATCTTCTGCCATTTGGCTGGTTCCTAGCAGGCCCAGGACCAATATTGGTCCACCACATGGGGGGATGAAGGGAGGGACTGCAGCTTTAAAGAATCTCTCCCTATCCCTCCCTTCCCCCTATGCATCCCAGCCTCTAATATCGTCTGTTCTACTCTTCTATGAGATTAAGTTTTTTAGCTTCCACAAATGAGTGAGAAAATATAGTGTTTAACCTCCTTTTCTTGGTTTATTTCACTTAACATTATGTCGTCCACTTCCATTCAAGAATTTTATGCTTTAATATTCCATTGTGTGTGTGTGTGTATACACTCACTGGAGAAAGGACACACAATGGAATACGAAAGCATAAACTCCTGTCATTTGTAATATATATACCACCTTTTGACAATATATATACCACCTTTTCTTTATCCATTCATCTATCGTTGGACACCTAAGAGTCCCATGTTTTGGCCACTGTGAATAGTGCTACAATAAAAATGGATTGCAGATGTCTCTTCAATATAATGATTTCCTTTCCTTTAGATAAATTCCCAATAGTGAGATTGCTGGATCAGATGGTAGTTCTATTTGTAAGTTTTGCAGAACCCCCATTCTGTTCTCTATAGTGGCTGTACTAGTTTATGCTCCCACCAGCACTCTATGGGAGTTCTCTTTTCTCTGCATCCTCAGCAGTATTTGTTACTTTTCGTCCTTTTTACAATAGCCATCCTAACTGGGTGAGATGATACCTCACTGTGGCTTTGATTTGCATTTCCCTCATGATTAGCGATGTTGAGAATTTTTTCAAATATTTCTTGGCCATTTATATGTCTTCTTTTGAGAAATGTTCATTCATTTCTCCATTTTTTAATATCAGATTGGGGGCTTGGAGGGTTTATTTGTTTGTTTGGCTGTTTAGATGTTTGAGTTCCTTGTTTAGTCTGGATATTAAACTACTTTTGTATGAGTCATTTGCAAATATTTTCTCCATTCTGTAGGTATATTTGCACTCTGTTGATTGCCTCCTTTGCTGTGCAAAATCTTTTTAGTTTAATATAATCCCATTTGGTTATTTTTTGCTTTTGTGGCCTGTGCAATGAAGTCTTACTTATAAAATCTTTTCTCAGACTCAATGTCCTACAGCATTTCCCCTATATTTTCTTCCAGTAGTTTTATCATTTCAGGCCTTACATTTAAGTCTTCAATCCATTTTGAGTTGACATTTGAGCTGGGAGAAGGGGGAGTTTACTTTCAGCATATCCAGCTTTTCCAGCACCACTTATTGAAGAGAGTGTCCTTTCCCCAATGAGTATTCTTGAAAGCTTTGTCAAAAATCAGTTGTCTGTAAATATGTGAATTAATTTGGGGGTTTACTATTCTCTTCCATTCATCTATGTGTCTGTTTTTATGCTAGTACCATGTTGTTTTGGTTTCTACAACTTTGTAGAGTACTTTAAGATCTGGTAGAGTGATAGCTTCACCTTTTTTCTTTTTGGTCAATGTGGCTTTGACTATTCAAGCAAGGTCTTTTGTGGTTTCATATGAATTTTAGGATTTTTTTCCTACT
This sequence comes from Perodicticus potto, assembly GCA_963574655.1. Taxonomy (NCBI): domain Eukaryota; kingdom Metazoa; phylum Chordata; class Mammalia; order Primates; family Lorisidae; genus Perodicticus; species Perodicticus potto. The sequence continues at coordinate 7,068 of CAUYRH010176885.1, read as the reverse complement.
CTTGTAGAGAACATCATTGGTATTTTGATAAGGATTGAATTGAATCTATAGATTACTTTAGGTAGTACAGTCATTTTGACAATATTAATTCTTCCAATGCAAGAGCTTGAGGCATCTTTCCATTTGTTTGTATTATCTTCAATTTCACTCATCAATGTAGATTGTGTTTTTAACATTATGTTCTCAGTTCCACATATACAAGGCCTCTGAATAAGAGTTGCCCAGAGTACACAGGTTGTGAAGTTTAGGTGTCCATCTACCCTTTGGCTTCTGTCTTACTTACATCAGCATATTTTCTAAGCCCAATTGTCTTCCTGGAAAATGGGCTGTAGGCTTTCCAGGACTATGCTGCTGAAGCTTCCTCCCTGGGTCCTGCCTCACAGTCTTAATTATCCTCTTCTTCCTCTTTGCACATAGTTCTCTTTTCACAGTTTCAGCCTCCAATAAAAAAGGGGGAAAAAAGAGAAAGAAAGGAAAAGAAAAAGAAAGAAAAGAAAAGAACGACTTCTAGGTCCCATTCTTGACTAATTGGTTGGTAAATGATTTATGCTAAGTTATTAATTAATGACTGAAGGGGACACTCCAAAAGGGAAACTCTTTGGGGTTTTTTTCATATACAGGGTGTCCATAAAGTTCACGTGCAATTTGAAATTGCACTCTATTTTACCACCCTGTATTTAAGGATACCTATCCTATAAACAGTTTCTAAACCAAAGTGAATTTACTCTTTAAAGAAAAGGAATTTATACACTATACTAGGTTAATGGAAGAAAATTTTCTGAGCAAGATAATTTTAATTGGTGATCATACCATTGACTTTCAACATCCTGGAACTCCCAGATATCATGCTATTTCTCATTATATACCAAAACACCAATATTTTTGTTAGTACGATGCCATTATTTCAATATTTAAAAAATCTTAAACATAAATTATTTATGCTTGTAGAAGTCCCAGAGCGTTAAACTCAACATTAAAGGAAAGGCCTATGGTCTCTCAAGGCCTCCAGGGTAGAAAGTGAAGAAGACTGGAACAGTAACCCAGATTTTCTCAGATCAAGTTCCCTCTGGTTTTACTTCTTAAAAGATGGCTTTTCTTTTTTTTCTTCTTTTTTTTTTTTTTTTTTTTTTAGCTTTCCCTGAATATGTAAACAAGTAGATCCTCCCTAAAGGAGAATTACAAGACAAAAAGCCTCTGCCTTACCTTCAAGATAAAGCTCGCTTCAATGAGGTCAGGTTGAAAGCGAAAACAATCAGTGTTTAGTGGTAGAAACTCCTTAACTGTCTGATTGATTTGTTTTGTTTGTTTGAACAAAGACTGTTTCACAGCAGAAGCTGAGAACCAGGCGTCTAACAAGTTCACTGCTGGGCCTTAAGTAACAAAAACTACAACTGTCAATAAAAACATTACAGTTTTTAATAAAAATCAAAATTTCTTAAAAATAATTTTTATACAATCACAAGATTATAGAATTATTGTAAATAAAAGATACAGGAGAAGATATTTTGATTTAGTACGTGTGTCTCTTTACTTTTGTCAGTCTATTGTAAATTATGAAAAAGATTTTTTAGTGGCTGGAAGAATTTGCCCCAAGACTCGGCTCACCATCAAAGAGAACCCTGTTGGTGCACATTGTTCTTAAGACCATACATGTCAAAAAATCCAATAATTTAATTCACTTTCAATTTTCAGGATTGATTTTCTTCATTTTTATGTAATGTTTGCTTTATCTTATATACTTATTTTTATTTGTTTCTGATAATTTAAATCAGAATAATTATACATGTTCAGTGTTTATGTTTTTGAAATTTAAATTTGAATCAATGTTATAAATGTTTATACATTTTATATGTGAGATATATAAAATATTTAGTTTCAATGATTTTTAATTTTTTTCTGAATTCGGAAGACTGTTTTTACTGGTATTAATATCAGTGTATATGTATACTATGAAATATAGCTGGTCGCATGCAGTCATGTTTATAACTTATGGATCACCGCCAGTTTCAGATGTCTGTTTTTTCTCTATGCCCATTGCTTCAACTTTAAGTACCCTAAAAAACATTTAAAAATAAAGAACTACATTATGAAACACACCTGAAAATGCCAGTATTATGATTTTGCTCCAGTAGTGTTATCATGCTGTCCCGTGAATCTTCTCAATAATGTTGCGTACATGACCACCAGCCTTGGTTGAATTTGCAGACGAATGTTTAACCTACTATTTCTTGTGTCCTCCCTCCTTCCCACTGTCTTCCTTCTGACAGCCACACCTTATCTCTTCTTCTCTGGGGTGTTTTCTGACCCTGTATCCTCGGAAAAGGAGCAACAGCTATTTCTTGAGCATCGATGGTGTGCCTAGCACCACGAGATGTGTTTCACATAGTCATGTAATTTTCATAACAACTTGAGGTACTTATTAAAAATTCCCATTTAACAGCTGAGGAAATGGGTGCTCTGCAGATTGGAATAATGCCTGAAACATCACATCCCTGAGAGCCGTGTTAGACACCCCAGCTCCAAGGCCAGTGTCCTCTGTCTTCCACGTCACCCCATCAGGGCTCTCGGTCTCTTCTTTGTGATATATAAAAGACTGAAGAAATGGCTTTGGCCACCCATCAGCACAGGACACTGCCTTTAATAACATAAAGTATTCTCCCCACAATTAAATAGCATTTTATCCTAACCAAATTGGAAGTAAGAATAAATGACCTTGGTAATCGCTTCCATCTCTTGGGGGTTGGTGGGTGGGCAGGTCTCCAAAATGTCAAGAAGGTGACGCCTAGAGCAGCAAAGCACGTGGCAAAATAGCCCAGAAAACGTTCCTTTGTGAGGAAAATGAAGACTGGAAGGCATAATGAGTGCAGTAAGCTTTCTCCAAGCCAAAATATGAATTAAATATCTTCTTTGCTCTTTGATAGTAAAACATAGACATTTTCTGAACAATTATTCTCTCTAGGTGACTAGGAATAATATCTACCATTTGTGGAGCACTGCCTATTTGCTAAGCACTTTACACTTGTCAGCAATGAACACTGAACTCAGCAGGGTTCACGTCTGATAAGATTTTATTTTTCTTCTATCTCAGCTTTAACATGACCCATTGAATCTCCTCTTCCCAAGACTTTATGGCATTTCCAGCAGACACCAACTTTCTGCCCTTTTTGGGCTGTGAAAGATACACTCAGTGCCATTGACTTCAGTTTCTCATCCAATTTATTGATTGATTGATTGATTGATTTTTTTGAGACAGAGCCTCAAGCTGTCACTCTGGATAGAGCTGTGGCATCACTGCTCACAGCAACCTCCAATTCCTGGGCTCAAGCGAGTCTCTTGCCTCTGCCTCCCAAGTAACTGGGACTACGGGCACCTGCCACAACGCCCGGCCATTTTTGGTTGCAGCCGTCATTGTTGTTTGGTGGGCCTGGGCTGGATTCGAACCTGCCAGTTCAGGTGTACGTGGCTGGTGCCTCAGCCTGTTGAGCCACAGGCGCCGAGTCTCTCATCCAATTTAAATATCCATCTCCTTCCCTGGACCCAATGGGAAGGGGAGAAGGTTTCTCTTTACTCTTCCTACCCTGCATCTTCTGGGGGCCTTTCTACATTTGAGGACAGAGAGAGAGAATTCACAAAAGGGAGTAGACATGTTTTTGCTCACCAGTTGCTGTTTTGTTCTCTCCGGAGCCTCAATGTAGCAGGCATCCAGGGCCTGTGTCTCTTAGGAGACACCTGGTGTGTGTTTGCAAAGCCCCTTTGGCAGCCTCTTCACTGCATTGCCACCTCTCACAGGAAACCAGCTCCTGTGGACCTCCTCCAGCCTCCCCCCAGTTCCCTATATAGCCCACCTTCCCACTTTTGTTGCTGGAGTCTCTCCTCTTAGGTAGAGTCTGGGGTGAGATTCCTTTACAATAGCTCAAGCCTGGTACCTTCCAGTGTCCACTTGACCTACAGAAGACTCCTGCATCTTTTTCCTGCCAAGCAATGGGAGCATGCCCCGTTTCCCTACTGCTCATTCTCTGTACCTCCAAGATAGCTCCCTGAATTTCTTTCCCATTGCTTAAGTAGGCAAAAGCACAGGTCAGAAAATCCATTAAATGAGTAGGTATCCAAATGAAAAATGAAATTCCAGCTTCAACTTCTTACAGGCACCCCACAGTTGCTACAAATCTTTCTCTTGGAATTCCCTTTTGCCTTATTTGTAGAACAAGCGCTGAGAAAGAGGAGGAGCACAGAACTCTTTCTGAGGCTGAATATTTACAACTCAATTGTTCCCTTAACATTAGTAAATAGAGAGTGCAGCTGATAAAGCAGAATGGACTTTTCTCCTAATAAATCCCAGGCATCTATTTGTCCCCCAGTTGTTACCTATTTGTTTCCCACTTTGCAACCAAGTAGCTAATTCTGTCACAATTTGAAAAGTTCCCCTTAGTATCCCGCTGCACATAGCTCTCCAAGATAAGTCTTGTTATGTCTTGGGAACATAAATAATGTTACCTTATGACAGCAGGAGAATTTTCATCACCTCACATGTGCTTAGCACATATATGGCTCAATAAATATTTGTTGAATGAATAAATAATATGAATTAATGCTTTAAGGTCCTACTTAAGAAATGGTAAATGGGCATTCAAATCTGTTTCTTTTTGACCATGAATAGCTCCCTAAACAGTGTCATCCTCATGGTAACACTGATTACAGCCACAGTCCAGTGTCGTATAACAGCTCCTTCAGTCTGACTCTGACAGACCTTTCAGTGAAATACCTCCTTTCTCTCCCCACATTGGGCTCTGCTCCTGTGAAGGTTCCATCTTCCACATAACTTGTGAAACCAATTAGCAGGTCCCACGCCCAGAATGAGCTCACCCGTGCCTGGGCTTGACTTTCTATAGTTTGCAGTTGCATATGGTTGATGAAATCTCTCTATGGCAGAATCCTTAACATTCAGAAAGATCATTTTCCCTAAGCATTTCTATTTTCAGTTGCTTAATAAGCAATCAGGATCTATGTGACATTTATCATCTCTTAATTGCCGTAGATTCTCAGCATCAGTAAGCCATGGGGGGGAGGGGGGGACTTATTTGGGGAGACTTTAAATTCAAAAACTGGTGGATGAACGCAGGCATGCATGCATGGATAGAGCAAATACGTACATTTCAGGCAATTGACACCATGTGAATGTGTCTTGGTTACTGGTGATTTCATAAGCCCATAAAAAGTAGAGTCTTAGACACTTGAAGAAACAAAAAACTATACTCCATACAAACATGAGCAATATTTGAAAAACTTAACTTCAAAGATTTTTATTTAAAAATTACACTTGACTCCTACCAGTATTATTATAGGGGAAGAAACATTGGTAAATATTTGATTTTAGAGCCAGACCACAGTGGAGACTTAGGAAGACGCTGGGGAAGCAGAGATGGAGAGGTATCTTGTCGCTGTAAGAGAAGAGCCAGGTTTTCTCTCAACTTTGCCACATTGGCTGAATTTCTAGTAGCCTTTGCCTTCCTGGCTGAATCTAGAGTAGGGGGCAAACAGGGACAACGGCAACACAAACTCTCCCTGGACCTGTGTGAAAGGGTCATCTACCTCGCAGATCCACACAGCCTGAGTCTCTGGGACACAAAACAAATGCAAGCAGAAGGGAACATATTTGCATTTGGCCTTGGATAGTGAGATTACAGGTGCCCCAAAGCGGTATATATAGTGACCTCTCGCAATAATTTGAAAACTAACCAAGGGGTTGAGACAGGCAGGAAACAGTCTCCAGGCTTAGTTTAGGAGGCTGGAAGAGCAAGGAGGAGCTGTGTCAACTCAGCACTATACACTGTCCCCTTCAGAGGCAAGAGAAAGGCCTTGGTGACTAATCTTGGCATTGATTAGACACTCTCATAAGTTTCTGGCAACCTCCCAGAGAGAACAGTGCGTTCCCTGCTGAGTGTATAAAGGGCTTCAAAAACATGTTTATGTATGCAGCCCAGTAGGCAGGGCTTGGCTCAGTGGACTTGCGTCACGTACCATCTCTGAAGTGTCAGGAGGAAGTCTTTGGCTTCAGACCTGCTGCACAAGTTCTCAGAAGCTGGGCTAGTCCTCGAATCCGGGCTGGGCACATGGCTGGTGTTTCCATAATCAAGGCACAGATAAATTTTTAGGGAACCTGAATGTTCCTGCAAACCATGGTCCAAAAAATATTTTGTTACAAGGAGTAAACATAGATTGGGTTTCAGCTGACCTCCTAGTATGGTCACAAAGGCCTCCTTTGGAAACTTGCACCTGTTTTCCCGTGAGATCTGGCAGGCATGACTACTCACCCCAAGGAAGCTAAGATAACACAGTTTAACCCAGTGCTCCTCTGTCTTGCCAGCTTGGAGGGACTGACTCACTCCCTGCTCCCCGTAATCCTTTTCAAAAAAGTGTAATCTGAGCAGAAGGAAGAATTAATCAGCCTTGCCTGAGAGGCCCCTCAGGAAGATACTGGGTGGTCCAGCAAACAGAAAGGGGGCCATTAGAAATTCTGTTGAGCTCCTAGTCCTGTAGGAATTATGGGTTATATAATTCTATTTCTGTGAAGTCCAAGAAGTAAAACTAACCGATGGTGATGGAAATAGTACAGCGATTGCCTATGGGAAGTGGGGAGTTACTTGTCTATGTGTTTGGGATTCTAATAACAAATGGCAGCCAAAATATTATAGTTTCTTAAGGACAGATTGTTGAAGATCATAAAATTTCATCATTACAGACCTGTTCTTGAGGACGAAGGATGTGAACAAATGGAATCTACCATAGTACTTTATGAAATCGAAACTAGTGGAATTTCTCCATCCTCCAAAATACCCAGCCTCATGTCTACTCCCTTTCTTTTTTTTTTTTTTTTTTTTTAAAATACATGTATTTTATTATTCTTCATTACATTATTTCCCCCCCCCTCCACCCGTCCGTGATAAGACAGAATTGATTTACAGAAAAGAATACAGAAAACACCAAAGTTCCTGGTAGTGGGAGAGATTTCAAGTAGGGAGAGAGAAGCTCTCTCCGTTCCTCTCCCGGTCTTTCCCCGTCTCCTCCTCT
>CAUYRH010176884.1:0-29992 GCA_963574655.1 Perodicticus potto | reverse complement strand
CTTCTTTCTTTCTCCTTCCTTCCTTCTTTCTTTCTCCTTCCTTCCTTCTTTCTTTCTCCTTCCTTCCTTCCTTCCTTCCTTCTTTCTTTCTCCTTCCGTCCTTCCTTCCTTCCTTCCTTCCTTCCTTCTTTCTCCTTCCTTCCTTCTTTCTTTCTCCTTCCTTCCTTCTTTCTTTCTCCTTTTTTCCTTCCTTCCTTCCTTCCTTCCTTCTTTCTTTCTCCTTTTTTCCTTCCTTCCTTCTTTCTTTCTCCTTTTTTTCCTTCCTTCCTTCCTTCCTTCCTTCCTTCCTTCCTTCCTTCCTTCCTTCTTTCTTTCTTTCTTTCTTTCTTTCTTTCTTTCTTTCTTTCTTTCTTCAGTTTTTGGTTTTTGGCCAGGCCAGGGTTTGAACCTGCCACCTCTGGTACTTGGGGCCTGAGCCCTACTCCTTGAACCACAGGCGCTGCCCTGGCTGTCACTTTCTTAGTACTTTTTGGAATGAGAGGCGCTGCATTTCACGTCACAATGGGGCCTGCTCACGGCACTGGCAGTCCTGGGTGAACAGGAGAAGCTGCCTGGCTGGGGGTGGCTGCTCCAGGTTCCTGCATGGGTGCACCTGGAGAGTGAGGAGGGTGCAGGCTGGGCTGCCCCTCTGCCCTCCGCAGACAACAAGAAAGGCTCTGTGCTGTGGCAAGTGACCCCACGGAAAAGCAGCTTGAAGACAAAGATGCAGACTTCTCACCTGCTTGCAGTCCTGAGCCCTGCAGCTCGCTGTTTCCAAGGCTGCGAGGACAGGGAAGAGGGGACAGGGGACAGTCAGGCCTGGCCAGCTGCAGGTCCACATTGGCTCCTACTGCTCAGGACTCAGGCGGTGGTGGCCACATGTACCTGCAAGGGAGCCTGGGAAATACTTGGCTTGTGTGCAGCGCTGATTGTTCGACTGGGGCAGAGGGGACAGTGTGGACAGTCCCGGCGGTTTCCTTGTTGGTGCACCCTCCCCCCTGCTCCCCACGGGCTGGGCTTGTCCTCCTTTCTCATTCCTGCTGGCTCTGCTGCTACTGTGTCCTGACACCTCTTCCTTTGAGTGCAGTCATAATTAAACTTTTTTAAAAACCATATTTTCTCATTTTCTAAATTCTGGTGCAAACTGTGAGACAGTGTCTTTGTTCTTTCAAAACTTTGCAGAGGTAATATGGGATTGATCAAACGGCTAGGGAAAAGGGAATAAATGTCTGGACTTTTAAAGAAGAGAAAGGTAATTGTCACCTTTCTACTTAAAAAACCCTTTGGTGACCACCTGCTGCCTTAGGCTGAGTCCAAGTTTGAATACTACCTGGTCCCTTCCAGCTCATCCTGCCTTACCCACCACTCAGTCTCCAAAAGGTGTTGTCCCCCCATCCTCCTGTCTCCCTGACAACATCTGCCTTCCTCTCTCCCAGATACTACTCACATTGTTTTGAGGTCCTACCAGAAAAGTCACTTGGAAGAAATCTTCTTTTCCAACTGTCCGTCCAAACACAGAGCTTTACTGTGACCTGTGATCCCATGGTATAATCCCCTTTTCCCTGTAATGATGGATCGACGGACGTTTCACTAGCTCTGTAAACTCTGCCAGACATGGGCCTTGCTGCTTGTTTCCGGCCTGTGCCCCAGGCAGGCCCATTGGCACAAGAAATGTGTTTTCTATGACTGAACAAATGCAACCAGGAGTGCTTGTTTGTACATCTGAACTCAGGCTCCAGCCCTTTATTATCAGTGGGATTCTGTGAAGCTGAGGGCTCTGAGAGGGGTAATGCTACCTACAGCCATCTCTGACATCGTAGAATAGCCCATCAAACGCTAGATTTTCTTTTTGCATCTTCATTTTGCTTCCTGCATGCAGTATGTTTCCCACTTTCTGTCATCTATGAACTCTGCTAATTATATCATTTCCTTTTACAATGACTTGCAGTTGATTTTTTTTTTCTTTTTAGCTATTTCAGCATGTATTTAAGATTCTTGTGTTTCGAGATAAAAATGAAAATTGTTTTATGCAAGCAACTTTAAAAAAAGGGACGAAGGGACATTTGAAATAAATTAAAAATATTTATTGTCACCCTTCTTTGATCTGCATAGAATTTCCTCAGATATATGGTTATATAAAATTTTCCATCCTTCCCCATCTTTGTTCAAGTTCAACATATGGGTATAAGCCACAATACTTCTCTTACAACACTCATTGTGTATGATTATGTTTTATTTTAACTCTGTTATGGTTACCCATAAAAGTAATTGAAAAAAATTTTGATCAAAGATCAAATTATAAATGGGTTGCATGCACATGGCTATAAGTTCTTTCATTTGTACATGAGTTGAAATTTTAGCATTTCTTAGTGGAAAATTCCAGATTTGCAAGAGAATCGCTAACATTTCAAATGTTACTAAGTGTGTTAAGAACTCTCAAATCTGAGAGAAGCAACTTCACAACTTTCAATGACATATTTATTTTTTATGTAAGAAAATCCATGTTTCCTTGTCACAGCACCAGGGAAGAGGCGCTAGAAGGCTGGGGACGCTTAACAAGTAACAGAGAAGACATCCACATTCCCAAAGGGCTCTGACTTCCAACACCCTCTCACAGGTTGGCACTGCGTCCACAGAAGATGCTCATTTATTCCCAAAGTGTACATAGTTGGATCCCAGGTAGTCCAACTGAATTTTAAGCAAAATCCTATATTTTATTTGAAAAAGGGCCATTTTTATGTTAGCATTTGATTTGACTTGGTAATTCTTCCACTTTTTTTATTTTTAACAATTCTTATGTCTATTCCCTAAAGATTGTTAGCCTATAATTTATCATTGCTGTTTCTGTTATGGCATACCAGTTGCTATGCTAAAATCAAGATGTTTTGATATATAATAGCTCTTTTTTCATATATTGGTCAAAATCTGCAGTCACTAATTGGGAATAGTAGTGAAATCTCATGGAGACACTAAACTAATTGAAACAAATACTTTATACCAAGTCAAAACAGGTTCAATATGATAAATATCCTGCCTGTTATATTTAACTCCTGCCTGGCTACCATCAGAAAATTATCTCATACCAAGATAGAGGAAAATTTAAGTGGTAAAAGTTGACACTTCCTTAACTCCAGGAATCTGGCCAGTCTTGATTCCACATCTGTTATGAGCCAGGCACCAGGTGTAGTCAGGGAGGAGTGGACTTGCCCTTGAGTTCAGAGAGGAGAGATGATCGGTTGTATTTCCTAGTTCTGTTCTCCCTTTCTCCTTTCATGAAGATCCCTGGTTCCTTCTGGAAGGCCAGATTCTTTTGTCTTCTGCTCTCACAGGTACCCCCACTCCTAGTCCGCCACACAGTCCTGACCGATGAAATGCAAGCAGCCCCCCCAAAGTTTTCTGTAAAAGGTTTTGTTTTTCCTGATAAAAAGAACAGATGCCGGTTGACGTCAGTCTCTCTTCCCTCCTCTTCATACCCTGAACACAAAACAGCTCCTGGATCTCAGCAGCCAACCTTGCCCACGAAGGGAGCGGTGGAAGGAAGAGGCCATAGGCACCTGCTAAGGGCTGCGTCGGGTGCAGCTGGGCCTGGACCAGCCTGCAGCCGCTGCCATCCGGACTTACTGCTGTGTGACAGCGAGGGTGGGGTTTCTGCTACTTCAGTAGGGCACATCTACTGCGTTCATGTGCTGACTTCAGTAATGCAGTGAAAGTCTGGGGTGCTCTCCAAAGGACACAGTCTAACCTCCCCCCCTAGGAGCCCAGCACTGGAGCAGAGTCAGAGCTGGCCAGGCAGACTGAAGCCTGGGGAGACAGCAGAGGCAGGACATCTGGCAGAGGGAGGGACACCACTGGTCGAGGCACAGAGCCCATAGGGGCTGGCGCATTGGGGGGACTGCAGGCATTTGGTGTGGCTGGAGGATACGGAGCCCAAAGCGTGGGAAGGAGGACGCTGCCGGGCAAGTGAGTGGGAGTGGGCTCTGCAGGGCTTTCTGTGGCTGGCAGGCAGCTGGGGCTTTGTCCTTAATGGAATTATTGGACGATGTTAAGCCAGCCAGACTCCCATTTTATAAAATTACACCAGGGCCTGGGGTAGGACAGCTGAAGGAGACGTGTTATGTGGCTTCTGAGTGGCCTCACCTCTAGGCTCTGGGGCTGGTGGGATGGTGAGCAGAGCAGGCTTGCTTGGCATCTGCGGAGAGAGGTGCGGTGGGGTGGCTGGGGGAGTGGGTGAGAGAGGAAGGGCGCCGGCTCCAGCAGAGAGCGCGTCAGCCCCGTGACGGAGCCCCCACCCTCCCAGAGTCACTCTCGTTTCTTCCTACCGGGGAAGGTTTCCTTTATTTCCTGGTCACCCGACTGGGCACAGAATGTGATGGGAGTGGACGACAGAATAGCCTCTCCTCAGCCCCCTCTCTGTCTGTCTCTCTCCTTTGTAAGCCAACTAGCTCGAAGTAATTATTCTAGATCTTATAGAAAGTCAGGACAAAAGAACAACCTAAGTACTGTCCCCTGAATCAAAGGTGGCTGGACTCACACCTCCTAGGTGGAAAAAAAGGATCTTACATTTTTAAGGAACTGTAGTAGTTCTCTTTGTTAAAGCTCCCATTTTCAAATCATTTATTTCTTAGTGAGGATCTTCAAAGGCTGGGAGTGAAATTCCTTTCCACCCTCTTAGCGCACTTGCGGCTGACCTTGAATGGGTTCCGTGAGGAATCAGAATGCTTTAGAACCAGTAAGAATCTCACAGGGGAATAAGTTCAGTCTTTTATTTTATAAAGATGGAAGATGAAATCCAGAAAGGTGAAATAACATTTCTAGAGTTGAAGAGTGAGTTGACGGTGCTGAGGATAAAACTGAACACGAATATCCAGGTGTCCTAAATTTCAATTAAAATGTTCTTCCTGTAGATAGTAGACAGATGCCAGAGAGATGATTGCTGGGGAGATAGAAGGATAAATAGAGGATAGATGGGCAGGTCCTGGCTGGAGAATGATATGATAAACAATAGATACCTGGGAAACAGGGAGATGAAAGAAAGAGAAGGAGAGAAAGACAAAAAGAAAGAATGAAAGAAAGAACTTTGCCCCTCATGACTATAAACAACACACACATTTGAAATATTCTATTATTCTTGAAATAAACCTACCAGGTAAGTATGAGAATTCTTTTTGACCTCATTTTACAGATGAGAAAACAGGAGCTTAGTAGCATCAGATTACTTTTCCAAATTCACAGAGTGAGGACGTGACAGAACTGAGTATGGGAATAATGTCTGGTTCTGACCGAATTATTTCTAGTATATTTTATTACTTAACACAGAGGATAGCAGGTTGAAGATGTATATCAACTTAGCATCTGTGTCACAGACGTTTAAGTTCATCCCAGTCCACGTTGCCTGAGGATCACATAGCCCCTAGACCCCAACCATTCCAGCTCAGGGAACAGAATTACTTCTTTAAACCCCATGAAATATTTCTAAATCAGCCTAGATATGTTCACATTTGGGTAATTTTATTTATTGTTTTTTTAAAAATAAAATAATTGGTAAATCATAAACTGGTACAATCCCTTTGAATACAAATGTGCGGATATCTGATAAGACTGTGTGGGATGACCTTGTGCTCTGGCAAACCCACTTCTAGGAATTTAAAGTTATGCCTCCCCCAGTATAAAAACATAAACGCTGGCAGTATCAGTGGAAGCATCATTTATATTATAAGATATTAGAAGTTACCTAAATGTCCAAGCACAGTTGTGGGACATGCGCACTGTGGGTGATGTGTGGCTGTTCAGAGGACGCTGAGGAGGCCCCTGTAACTGGTACATGAGACGTTCTCAGGAGACACAATCAGGGGAACGGCACGTTATAAAACAGCACTTACAGTACACTGAGTTTTGTGCCATAAAGAGGGGAAATGAGAAAAAAAATTCGGCTCAGCTTTACAAAGGGAAACAAAAGTCAAGGTAAACAGGGGCACAATGGAACTGGCTTCCTACAGAGTCAGGACCACAGATGGCTGGGAGGGAACACGGAAGGGAAGGGCACTTTGCCCACGTTCCTTATACTTTTGACTTTTGGAGGCAGAATAACAAATATATTTCAAACAATGAAGTTCAATCAATAATAATGGGATGGGGGAAAGCCCCTAAAACTGAAAGGAATGACTGACTCCAGTTATCCTTCTAATAAAGGCATGGAGGGGCAGGAGTGAGGAAGAGCGGACAGCGACAGGCACGGGACTGGGCTACAAACACTCTGGATTTTGTGCCGTGTGGTGGAAGGTATCGGGGGAAACCGCAAACAAACCCTAGCCTCTGTTTAGTACTTTATTTGTTCTTGTGGTATGGACAAAGTAACCAAGAAACGATTTCACACACATTATAATGGAACACGTGAGTGAGTACATCGGTGCTGCTGGGAGCCGGAGAGCTCACTGGGATACCGGGGTCATAGGGAGGCGTATGCACTGGGGAAGGGCAGGAAAGACTCCTGCTTTCTGAAGAGTGTGAATCTGTGCATATGTGGTGTGTGCACATGTATGCGGGTTTATTTGATTTGCGTGTATGTGTACGCCTGTGTGCTCGATCTGCGTACACATACGTGTGTCAGTCCCCTCCATCTGTCTGCTGCAAGGGAGAAAAGACACCTCCGTAGCAGTGAGCACATCTAGTACCCCTATCTTGGCCTCTAATTCCATTAGAACAAATAAGCGTCCCTCTGAGAAATGGCTCACTCCAGGGCTGGGCAAGGTGGGCTCAAAAGAGCTCAAAATATCCTCCTATGCCCAACACCAAGGAAGTCTCCAGAAATGGCAAGAGGGCCCAGGACGCTCACTGGACCTTTTAATGGGTGAAATGTGAGAACAAAAAATTACATAAAGGAATGAATTGTGAGCCATTAAAATGGGAAATCCTGAGTTCATGCTACAAATACTACCAATAAATAGGTACTGAAATTAGTAAATGAGGCAGAAGGAAGAGCTTTTGCCAATACGAGTGCAGTTGTAGAGGAAGTGGTGAGCTCAGAGTCACCAAGGTAGGAGAAAACCAGGCAAGAAAGATGCAAGAGTCATGGGTGGGTGCTGATTCCAGGAGGAATATTTGCCTTATCTTCATGTTATTACTTGTAAGTGATCCAAAAGAGTAGTTACATGGTGGAAAACTGGACAACAACTCAATCAGAATCCACACCACCAGTGGGGACCAGATAAATCTAAGCGTGTGTAGATGTGACATTCTGTAGTCGTCCAGCTGAGATCACATAACTCAGGTCCAATCACCAGGAAACAGCAGGCTAAGCCACACTGAGAAATGTCTTATTAAAAATGGGAAGAGGGCTTGTATTCACCAAAAATGTCTATGCCATAAAAGACATAAATTCTAAAAATTCTCCAAATTGAAGAAATCCAAGAAATAAGGCAATTGAATGAAATTGGTGCCCCTAGACTTATGAGTGTTCAAAAGATATTATTGGATCAATTGACAAAACTGGGATGGGGCAAAAGGTTGATAAAGTACTAGGTGGATGGTGTTAATTTCCCACCCTAATCACAGTACCGTGTTTCTACGAGAAAGTCTCATTTTTACTAGAAATACACACTGAAGGGACAAGAGGTGGTGTGCACCACCCTTAACTGTTTTAGTGAATAAAGAGATAGCAAGCAAAATACGAAGTAAATAGCAGTGAAAGTAATGAGAGGTAGATCTAGGGAACAGGCACTACAAGTGTTTTTCACACTATTTCCATTCTTGCAACTTTTCTGTAAATTTGAAATTGTTTCCAAATGAAAGCATAAATATGGGGCAGTGCCTGTGGCTCATCGAGTAGGGCGCCAGCCCCATATACCGAAGGTGGCGGGTTCAAACCCGTCCTCGGCTGAACTCCAAAACAGAAAAATAGCCGGGAGTTGTGGCGGGCGCCTGTAGTCCCAGCTACTCGGGAGGCTGAGGCAAGAGAATCGCTGGAGCCCAGGAGTTGGAGGTTACTGTGAGCTGTGTGACGCCACGGCACTCTACCGAGGGCGATAAAGTAAGACTCTGTCTCTACAAAAAAAAAACAAAGCATAAATATGTGAGCAATGTAATAAGTAGGTGAACATATTTAGAATAACAGCTATGCTTTTTATGGAAGAAGGGAAACAGATATGTCATAATTAATATTGCCACAATTTTTTGATTGGTTTTAAAATCTGAGCATAAGTCATAGTAGCTATAACGTCTGTCCTCTCAAAAACAAAAAACAAACAAACTGGGCAGCACCTGTGGCTCAGAGGAGTAGGGCACTGGTCCCATATGCCAGAGGTGGCGGGATCAAACCTAGCCCCAGCCAAAAAAAAAAAAAAAAAAAAAAAAAAACAAGAAAAAAAATACCAAACAATACCTTAAAACCTAAAGGCCATGTCTATATCATATTATTTGCCCTCATTTTTCTCAGGGCACTTGGGGGATGGAGGATTAGTCTTCTTAGATAATTCGATGTTCCTTCCATCTCTAAAAAATCAATGATTAGATTCTGAATCTTCATTTTGAGATCTAACACATTCACAAGTGTAATAAGCTACTTTTAGACTCTCCGTGTCTCCTATACTAATTGGAAAATAATTTTCTAGAACTCAGAAATTCTTTTAGGTGCAGAAATGATTTTTTTCAGCTGGTCAATGTAATGGGTGTCTTAGTCCATTTCTGTGGCTATAACAGAAAACCCAAGAATGGGTAATTTATAAAGTACAGAATGTATTTCTCACTGGTCTGGAGACTGGGAAAATCCAGGAACCAGGTGTCAGCATCTGGTGGGGGCATTCTTGCTCCGTATCACATGGTGGAAGCTGAAAGTGCGAATTCTCCCCTACAAGCCTTTCTTATAGTCCCACCACTCCACTAATGCGGGTGGGGTCTAAATACCAGCCATTCGCCCCACCTCCCAACCCTGTGGCGTCATGAGCAGGTGTCCAACACGTGAGGTTTTTTGGGGGAAAACATTCAGACCATAGAATGGGGACGATGCCAATTTCTCTAACAATGCGTGTTTGTAAGCTAGTCTTCTCTGCCGAGGTAAGCCACTTCGATGTCCCTCATTTTCATGCCCTCTTCCTTAGAAGTGGTCAGAATTAACACCCCATTTATCTGAAGATCTCATTTTTTCTCAGGACAAGAAGAACCTAAGAACACTCTTATAGGAGAAGGAAAAATGAAAAGGTCTGGCTATGGGAAGCAGCTTTCACAGTACAGCTGTGCCGCCCAGCTGTCAGGAGAAGGA
The DNA here is from genome assembly GCA_963574655.1 of Perodicticus potto. Taxonomy (NCBI): domain Eukaryota; kingdom Metazoa; phylum Chordata; class Mammalia; order Primates; family Lorisidae; genus Perodicticus; species Perodicticus potto. Next base: position 20,760 of record CAUYRH010176884.1, on the reverse strand, counting down.
CTGAAGTCTCACCCGAGCTCTATGTATTCTGAAGGAACTTCTCCAGGTCTTAGGTAGTCACTGCACAAGGGCAGAGGGGCAGCCACTTGGGGCGTGCAGAAGCCATTGGTGTCCATTTACAGTGGTCGCCTGGCACGTACACTGTCAGAGAAGCACCCTCGGAGAACACCATCATGTTATCTGGCTCGTGTGACTAATTCATTAGCCTTTCCACAGCTTAGATGAAGCAGCTTTTATGCCCACACAATGCCCTGTGATTTGACTTGTCTGTAACCTTCATTTGGGGAGGGGGTGACCAGAATAAAGGAAACGAGTCTTTATTCTGCTGCTCACTGTAGAGTACCAAGCGGGCTCCCAGATCACACACCTGTCTCTTGTGATTCTTCAATTAAGCTCCTTCTGCCTTGACCCTTAAACTCAGTTTGTTTGACAACACGAGAGTTTCTGGAGGTACAGGACATGACAGATCGTAAACTGAAATCATACCACCAAAGTGTGCCCAGCTGGGAGGGTTGGTGTGAAGTGGCCTGTCTGTCCTCTTGCTGTTCCCAGCCCTGTAATCCTTACTTTCACGCCCTCCGTGAGAGGACAGGCAATTGCGTGTGCATTCTGGAAGGGTCTCTCTCTGCCTCACCCCACGTCTGTCTCCAGGGGCGGCCAGGTTTTGCCTTCATCCGGTGCCCTCAGCAGCCTCTTCCAGCTCTTTCTTCTGCTTTTCATTTCACCTCCTGTCAGCCCAATCACAGCTTTTCTCACTCAAACCTGCAGGACACATTTTATTTCTTAAAGCTCTTCAAGCCTGTGGGACATGGGTCCAACTCTTCAGCAGGCCTAAAGGCTGCCATCGTCTCACCATGCAGTCTCAGGGCCCTGCATTCTAAACCATCCTGCACTCTCACACCCCAGGTCTTTCACACCAGGCACTGCTGCTGGAACTCCCACCAGGCCTGCAAGCCCCAGCCCAGGTTGCAGTGCCCCTGGGGCTTCTGCCCAGCCCTTCCCTTGGCATGTCCCCCTGTGGCTCCCTTGCTGCCTGGCTCAGCACCCTGGCCCTCGGGCCTGGTCTGTGTGCCTGCCCCTGAACTCCACTAGGTCAGGAGAACCTTAAAAGAGAACTCAGCACTCTGTCCCCAGATCCCTAGAGCTCAGTGATTACTGGTGGACCAAAATGTCTAACTCATAATTTGGGGGCCACAAATCTTCAGAAACTAGAATATTTCCCTGCTGGAGGAGAAGGGATGTGAATACCCAGAAACAGGACTAAAAGGCAGAGGTACGTAGCCTTGAGAACACAAGTCAGCCCAAAGGTCCCTTTTAATTCCAGGGTGGCCGAGGGCTGGGTATGGCCCTCGGTACATGACAGGCTTAAAGCTTGGGGGAAAAAAGGGAAAGAAGACTACTAGGGTGGTAAACAAATGGAAAAGGGCAGGAAAAGGATTGAATAAGAAAACATACAGGGTGGAGGGAACATCACTGCTTTTCTCAGGAATCACCCAAAGATGTGACAGAGGGGTACACGTGTGTGTGTGTGTGTGTGTATTTTAATTTGGAGATAACTGTAGCAGAGAAAAGACCTTTGCCACTCTCCAAGTTCACCTTCTTATATTTACCAACATATGATCAGACATTTCTGGAAAGTGTTAAGAGGTGAAGAACTTCCTAAGAGGGTAAGTCATTTTTACACAATTACAAGAAAATCAAAACCCCTGTTGTTAGGAAGCTGATATTTTAAAGGAGAGCCTGAACAGTCAAGGCAACCATGAGGAAGGCACAGAGGAAAGTAAGAAAAGGGGTTAGCAAGTGCCCCGGGGGGGACGTGGTGCAGTTGGGCAGGGAAGACTCGGTGGCTCCTTGGAAAGAGGCACAAGGAAGGGCGTGAAGGGGAAAGGAAGAGAATAAGCCCGGCAAATAGGGTGGCCAGCAGAGAGTTTCTGGAGAGCAATCAGCAGCTGCAGGGCTCTGAGCAGGGAGGGGTTCTAGAGCGGCTGCATGGTGATCAGAGAGAGGGGGTCTGTGCACAGGGGAGACGGCAGGTGGGAACTCAGACGCCACCTCCTGAGGTTTCTCTTTACTGAGAACAGTGGGAAGCTGGATGTGGTCCCAGATGCCTTCTAGATACCCACTTGGAGCTGGTAGCTTCCTGGTGGAATCCAGAGTCTAGGGGAGAGGTCTGGGCTGAACATAGAAATTTAACAGTCATCGGTGTTCAGACAATTTAAACTGTAAGGTTGTGCGAGGTCGTCAGGGCCCAGGTAGTGATAGGAAGTGAAAAGTTCCCTGGATGAGCACTCCAACAGGGAGAAGTTGGGAGATGGAGAGTTCAGCAAATGTGACCAAGAGGGTGTGGCTCCAAAGTAGGATAAAGCCCAGGACAGTGCAGTGTCTGGAAAGGCAAAGGTCGGTCTACTCAGGAGGAATGAGGAGCTCTGTCCCCTGCGGCCAATAGGGAGCCCCCGGGGCCGGGTGGTGGCCTCCGCAGGTAGGGTAGGGACTTGGCAGGGCAGTGCAAGTGGAGGCCTTAGGCAAGTGTTTTGGAGCCAGAGAGGTGAGAGAGGGGAGTAACCAGGACCTGTCTAGGGCAACTTGCAAACGGAAACAGAACAGCGGGGTGGTGCACAGGGAGAAGGTGGGCTCAGGAGGTTTTCATGTCCTTTTCCACGGGAGAGATTACTGTCTGTGTTGTGTGTGTGTGTGTGAGTGCGGCCCCCCGTCAGCCTCCCCCCGCGTGTGTGAGGGGGACCCTGTAGAAGCCAGGCAATCCAGGGGGCCTCCATTCTCCACCTGGGGCTGGATCCCGGAAAGAGGCCGAGAGAGTGGGCACAGGCTGGGCCAGGAAAGGCTGCGCGATTGTCACCACCTGGCCCTAGTCGAGCTCAGGTCTCGATGTGGCAATGTGCTTGGGTTCACTCCCGAAGCCTGCGGACGCATTAGGAAAGCGCAGCGGGGAGCCTGGCGCCCCTGAACTCAGTGCCGCGAGTTCTTGCGGGAGCCGCGGGAGCAGCGCCCCGCCCGGCTGCGCCGCCTCCTCCCGGAGTCCTGCGTGGGTCGCGCCATCCGGCCGAGCAGCGGTGCGGAGCGCAAACCCACGATTCCTGGCGAGCCGGGCTCGGGTGGGAACCAGCGCCTCAGTCCCCCGCGCCCTCCCTCTGCGCTCCCCCCAAGGCAGAGCACCCCTGGGTGCTCCGGAAGGCGGGCTGCTTGGTCCTGGGCCGCCAGGGGTACCCCGCGGGAGGCGACACCCTTGGCTTCAGCCTCTGCCCTTCCTGTCGCTACCCTCCGGGCTGCGGGCTGGCTCTGGTCCCAGTCCCCACCGCAGTCTCGGGGCTGCGTTGTTCCTTCCCAACGTCATAGGGGTTAGGAAAGACCTCTGCTGTCTTGGGAGATGGGAGAGGTCAGGCCTTCGGCGTCTCTAAGGCGGTCGTTTTGGGGTCCCCGCATTCGCACCCAGGCAAGGGCGGCTTTCCTGGCGCCGCTGGCGCTCCAGCCGCCTCGGTGGTCCCGGTGACGGCATCCGCCCATTCATTGCGACTCGGGAGCCGAGGCCCTGACTCCAACCGAATCTGTGAATGGGAAGAGGACAGAGAATCAGCGTCTGTCTCCACACCCTGTTTCCCCGCCCCCACTCCCGACACGCAGGGACAAGGGGCGGGAGCTGGGAGGGGGCGCTGCGGGGGCTTGCAGAGGGCTGGCGAGTCCGGCTGGAGCCTGCACTATTTATATTCTCCGGCGCTGCAGGACACAGGGGGCAGAGCAGAGTTACCCCTCCCCGGCTTTGATTTCATTACCGCGCCCCCGGGGGCGGGCTGGCAGGTGCGGGGGTGGGAGCTGGCTCCGCCGGCAGCCTTGCCAAAGGTCCGGCTGCTGACGTCCGAGCACCCGCTCCTGTCAATGAACGGCAGCGGCTGCCTGGGGACGGCGCTGGCAACGAGGCTACGGACGTCATCGCCTCCCGCTGGACGCGGGGGGGTGTCCGGGAGGCAGCGCCGGCTTAAAGGGAAACTCTCTAAGTTCCAGGCAGCCAGGGAGAGTCGTTCCTGAGAGCACATGCACCCTGAATGTCAAGTGTACGCAGGCACACACCTCACCACACACACACACACACACACACACACACACATACACGCGCGCGCCGCACACACGCGCTCTCCTAGGAGTGTGAGCCCAAAGTTGCTGCCGCGGGGAGCTGTCGCTGAACGGACCGGTCTCCACTGGCGCCTGGAGAGCGCTCGGTGCAGCTTTCCAGACACTCCCAGATGGAAAGGACGGACAGAGGGACATTACACCCCTTTTGGGGTTCTCTCCCCTTTTGCCAGACGATCAGCGTGAAACCCAGGGGGACTGACGCCTTTGGAAAGTGCCCCCTGCACGGAGCAGATGCAGCCTTGCGCACAGGTCCTGAACTTGGGCCACCCGGCTCCCTCGGCAACTTGTTTGGCGCAGTTGTTCCCTGAGCCCGGACGCTCCGGCTCTACGCCGTTCCCCTCTTCATGTCTTTTGATGTGTGAACTGGAGATGGAGCGGAAAGCAGCAGACAGGCGCTTCGGTGTACTTTGGCGGGTGAGTTAACACTTCCTTTACCTGTTACTTAACCCTTGAGAGTCTGGGAAAACTTAATTCCAACATCTTTCCTACTTTATTTTTTAACTTCTCATCATTTCCCTCCATTCTTTTTGGCAATGAATGCACCCGCGTGTGTGAGAGATGCGTTGTTTGTGGACATGACAGTTTTGGGGAAGGGCTGATGTGTGGAAACCAGAGAGAAACTGGAGTCTAGAAAGCCAGAAAACCCAAGGGTTTGCAGAGGAGGAGAGAGACCGCAGCAAACCCCAGTGCCAAGTGACAGCTTCAGGGCTAAGGCTCCATCTGAGTTTTGAGCTCCAAGTTCCCAGCGAGGGCTGCGCGCCAGCAGCAAACCGCAGCGGCTGCCACGCCAGACCCGCAGGTGCCTCCAAAGGCGTCCTGGGGAAGGGCCGGTGTGCACCGTAACTTCCTCCCTCCGTTCTGGGTGGGGGGCACAGGGCCCCCTCCTCTTTTCAGCCCTTCTTCTGCCGACACTCTCCTCTGACCCCCCTTTTGCTAAAGACCCTATGATGTCATAGGGAGGAGGGTCCGGGTCCCTAGCACCTGAAGGCATGGCTCTGCTGCATTCTGCAGCCTCTTGTTTTCTTCATACCACCCAATTTCCCTTGCAACTCCCTGAAAACAAATCCCCCCAAACACCGCAAACACGGCTTCCCCTCCCCCAGCCAGAAGACACCACTCCTTCAGAGCTAAACAGGGCCAGGAGTCCCCGCAGACGCATCCCACCGGCCCCTCCCAGATTAGGCAGAAGCCAGCTGAGGTGCCCAAGGAGCCTCTCCTCTGGGTTTCAGTCTCTCCTCCCCTCTCAGCTTGCCCTCCTAGTTGAAGGAAAAGAGGAAGGAGGAAGGAGAGAGAGAGAGGGAGAGAGAGAGAGGGAGAGAGGGAGAGAGAGAGAGAGAGGGAGAGAGAGGCAACCCGATCACACAGGCTCCTAGACGTGGGCTGCACTGATGCACCTGGCCGGGGGTTTCTGCGCTCAGCCCCTGCTTCCTCCGCCTTTCCTGCCCTCTCCCCACCTCCCAGTCCCTTCTCCTCTTTAAGCAGAATTTTTTCCACCTCCCTTTCTGGCCTCTTCTCCCCACCCCTTTTGTCGCCACCTAACCCCACCTTCACTCTCCTCTGCAAGGGGGGAGGGCTGGGGGTGGGAAAAGAAAACCCCCAAAGCCCCAGCCCTGGGCAGAGATGTCGAAGAAACGCAAAGCCCTCGAGGGTGGAGGAGGTGGCGGATCCCAGCTCCCAGAGGAGGAACACACTGCCTGGTTTGGGGACAGCAGCCAGGAGCAAGGTAGGGGCGGGGAAGGGGAGGAGAGAGGAGAAGCAGCGCAGTCAGGGGAGCTTCTGGGAGTTGAGAGCCGTCCACAGGATGGCCGGGCCGGGCTTCCTCAGAGCGCCTGGAGCAGGGGGACCGAGTAGACGGTTCTCCCTTAAATGGGATTTTGCCTGTTTCTTCTGAAAATTTGGAGTGGGTCAGAAATGGGCAAATGAGGCAGATGTTGGAGACCCAGATTGGTGTGGACCTAAAGCTGAGAGGGGGGACGGGAGGGTGGGGATGTTTGGGAGAAGTGGCAGGAGGAGGCCAGGAGGCATGGACCAGAGACTGCTGGCCATCTCCCCTCCCTGGCTGCCTGCTGTTGTGTGCATTGGTGTGGACAAGCTGGGCCACGGAGGCGCAGCCTGTGCTCCTGTCTGCCTGCGGACCCCTGCGTCGGGAGGGCGGGGGGCCAGGGCTGTCCCCCTGGTGTTTGCTGTTGATGAGGGATAGCAGGGGGGGCCTTTCCTTCCTCCATGCAGCTCCAATCCCGGATGCTCAGGGTCACGTCATGTGGAATCTTCATTCCCTGCACAGGCAGGGCCTTCTGCATCCTCCGAAGTTGGAGGTGAGGCTTGATGCTAAGGGGGCGATGTGCTGTGATTTCAAGGAGAGACATGGTGCTGGAAGCAGTTGGGTGCTTCTCTGCCTGCAATAACACCAAAGAAAAAGGGGAGATGGAAAATTTCCCGTGGAAACAAAGTGATACTTGGGTATCTGATTTCCACATAAAAGAAACCCAGGCAGATACCTTTTATTTCACTTGAAGCACTCTGGATTTGGTTAAAAGTAGGCCCACATGAACTAGTCAAGCTTTTTAAGGGCTGTAGATAAAATACAAAGGAAAAATGAACAGATGGAGATGTTTTGTTGTTGGTTAAACTATGGAAATTTTGGTGGAAAGACATGTGGGGGGATAATCTGGCCCTGGGTAGGTGGGGAGGGGAGATGTCTGGACGCTGGTGTCCTTTTTGCAACCCCACCTTGTGGCCTGGGTTTGGGGCAGGTGCTGATGTGGGTAGAGTATCAGGAGACATGAGCTCCTGTCTCTGAAATGGGATCAATGGCTCTTTGCCTTTGACGTCACAAGAAACACAAAGTCACAAAAGTCCTCCCTGCACAGAAAACATGAATCTCTGTGTGCACTCAAAACATTTTGCATGGCTTTGGTGCATTTTAAATCAAAGCACTCAGTTTGGTTATCCCTGGACAGTGAACTTTGAGAACAGTGATGCTGCTTACCTCGAGAGAGGTGGTATTTTAGTGACTGCCCATGTTTTAACTTTATTTGCTTAATTATGACTTCGGAGCAAAAGTCAGGGCATTTCTTAATTTTACTGAAGAAGTGGTGGTGTTTACTAAGCAGTTTAAATATTGCAGATTTTTTTTTTTTTGGTATGGTTGGTAGTTTTCCATATTCGGGGGGAAATAACTTGATGTCACCGGGACTGCCTGGCACATTTATCAGTTCTCCACGCACCAGGCAGCTCCGACCTCAGGGGGCTCCATCAAGGTGCCTACTGTGTTCTGCTCATGAAGAACTGATGAAGTCCATGGAAACAGAAGTCATTATTATGGTAAAGAACAACTTGGATATATTTTGCAATATTTTTAATAATTAAAAAATACATAGCTGCCAGTTATCAAAAAGAAATGAGAATTGTATTTTAGCAAACATTTTTCATTCTTTCTGTGTAAATATTTTGTGTTAGGATTTTAAAAAGAAGCTAAGCTATGAAGAGTCTGGACTACCAGTAGCAAATAATTTTACAAGTTAGAATAGGCAATACCCATTCATATTATTCAGAGGTTATCATAATTTTGAAATGATTTATTATACAAATTGCTTCTTCTTTTAGAGTTTAAAAATGTCTGAAGATTTTACTATAGGCTTCGTATTTGACAAATAAGATTATGTATCTGCAGGAACCATTAAGGGTGTGAACATTCAACTACTACATCGTTATGAATTATTTCTTTGGGAAGTGGGAGCGCTGGCCCCATCTAAAGCTGTGGAAGCGCATCTGTGTGCATACGGCACCTGCTGTGGTGTCTGCCACAAGAACATGTGGCAGTGCTCGCTTTGACAATGGGAGGTGGAGAGGCCAAGTGGACACTGGTGTTAAACAGCTGGTTACGACGCGTGCCCCATACCCATACTTAAGAAACAGCATTTTCTCTTTCGCTCAAGCTTAACGTTACTGTTATTTTTTGTTTGTTTGTTTTGACCTCTGGGCCTCTAAGCTAAATTTGACAGTATGCACACTAAGGAACAGAGTAAAGTCAATGGTATACACGTCAGTCTTATTGACTCTGGATACCAAAGGGTCTTCTTTTAAGCTCCAACAACCTGGAAGGCCCTCGTGATTGTTCATCCCAGTCATTGAGAGAATACGACAGCGTGTGTTGAATTAAGGCTGTTGGAAGTTACATTTCAGTGGTAGAGAGACCACTCGTCAGCATGTTGGTTTGACCTAAAGGTTTGAGTAGCTCTAGGCATGTAGGCTGCCTGGAGAGGAGCGAACCTAACAGCAGAAGCCCACTGCCCTAGGCTTAGCCTCCTATTGCCGATCTATATCTGGGTGCGACGGTCCCTGGCCACAGCTGGCAGCTGTTCATTTCAGGCCCCATGCCCACCTTTCTTGCTTGTCATGTGCTAAGGACTAATGTCTTATCGATAGTTTGTCTTTAGGAGATTCCTTACGGGCATCAAGGGAGGATAGCGAATGGGTCACAGAGCCCACACTTGGATGATTTTGGTTTTCTCATTCTCATTTTCTCATAAAACATCCTGCTTTATTTAGCTGGGTAAAAGGAAAAGCGAAGTGAATGGTCCTGGCTTTGACTGAACATATCTTTGGATGTCCATTGAAGTTGTTTGACATGTGTCCACATGTGTGTTCGTGTGTATGTCTACAAAAGTGTGATGGGAACATGGTCCTCTCAGGGGTCCCAGCGGGCTCCGTGTCCAACATGTGTGAGGACTATACTGATGGAAGATACTTAGTATTTACGTAAAAGGTTAAACTTATAAAGATTTTTCCTTTGCAACATAGAGAAATTTGGTGTACAGATGGGCAATGCTAGCTGCAATTTTTGTTTTTGTTTTGTTTCTACTTTTTGTCATTGTTTTGAACTTAGACATAAGAGTACATTCTGATGGTCCATTGACTATAAAGATATATATAAAGATAATGGATATGGGAGGGGTGTGTGATGAAAACACTCAATAATTGTATTTGTTGACCTGGTAACATAAGAAAGTACTTTTCATTTTTTTCCATTTTCTTCATATTCTTTTTTATCAGTCTCTTTTCAAAGAATTATTTACTTGAACTCTTTGCTTTAATCACAAGGTGTCTCATTAGTTACTGTAGACAGAGTGATATTAAAGCCTGTTTCCCCGAGTAGTCAGAAACCTGTTCTGTCAGCCCTGCGGGCTTCCTGGAATCTCCCTCCATTCTCCCTTCCACCTGGCTCCAATTGGTCTCCATTGCTTGGTCTTTCTTTTAACCACAATTTCTCTTATGAAGGCTGTAGGATGGTAAATAATGTCAATTGTATATTATGACATTAAATTGACTTCATAAGTGTTTTAAAAATAAGAAGTTTGTATTTTTAATGAAATTGGTTAAGATCCTCTCTGGACCGGTTTTCTGAGTTCTTGGCATTATAGTGTTGCCAGTCACCCAAAGGACGGCCTCTGGCACTGAAGGAATCTATGGGATGTACACAAGCCACAGTGAAGCCATCTGTGGGTAGCTATCACATTATCTGGTGAATCAATGACTAAAGTCCGCACACACATGGTTTCCTATAACTGAGTGCCACCCTGAAAGCAGAACGGTACTGGAGTGCTGTGGCTTTCCTCATTACTAATGGGTGGTTGGCTTTGGGAGAACCTGGAATGGGAGAGTGGGAAGCAGTATCAATTCTATGCCTCAAAAACGAGGTAAAGTTAAACATGTAGATTGGTAACTGACCTACATCTATCTACCACCCCCCCTTCCAAATCAGCTAGATTAATCTTCCCAACAGATTGATGCTGCTTATAGAATTGATCAGATTGACTTCTTAAAAATATGTTATGAAAATAATCACTTAAATGGTGATTTGCAATCATTAACATTAAAGAATAGGCTTGACCCTTGGAAAAAGAAATCAATGGCAAAGAAAACCAGCAACCACACAATGATGCATTCTGCAGAGAAGCTGGCTGGCATAGACTGGTGTTGCTGGGCCGTGGGTCAGCTCGCATACCATGCCTTTGGCTCCACACCAGAAAGGCCATCAGCGCCCAGGGGACCAGAGAGGTGGAGGGCGGAGGGGAGTGTGGAGACATGGAGTAGAATGTAGGTGTCAGCCCTCACTCTGGGACCAGAAGGAAAGTTACCAGAATCTAGCAGATAGCAGGCGGCCTGTGTTCCTGGCTCCTCCTTCGTGAAAATGGAAGGTTGGACCAGGTGGCCTTGGTTGTCAGATTCCCATGGTTTTGTGAAGAAATGGGGAAACCATAACTGGACCCAGTCTGAGTGGTACATTCTAAAAAAAATACGTGAAGGGCAGTTGTTCTTACCCTGACAGGATGGGCAGAGGAAGTTACTTAAGAACTTGGTCATGTGACAAGCCTGTGGCTGAGAGGTGTTTCCTCTGGGGACGCGCAGCAGCTCTGAGCACCATGGGTGATGCACGGGTGGCCTCGTGGCCTGCAGGACAGCAGTGACCCTCCTTTTTGTTGTGTGTGGCTCCACATTTATGTCCTCTTGCCAACTCTGGCTGCCCCAAACACGTACCTGCCCTCCCATCCAGTGAGAACAGGATGGCAAAGAAACAGAGGAGAAAGTCATGTGATAGCACTGCCTCCTGTCCCTTCTGTGGCTAGACTGAGCAATACAGACGACATGTTTGCTTCTCAGGTAAGTAGGATTGTCTTTATCTTATCAGCTGGAGAAGCATTCTTTTTTAAATTTGAATTTTATGTTTTTATTTCAAAATACTAAGGGGGTACAAATGTTTTTGTTACATGTGACTTGTATAAAGCTACAGGGTGCATAGTGAACATTACACCCAATAGGTGGGTTTATCCCTCTCTCCTCCACTCTCCCCTGTCTTAGTTTCCAATGGTCTTTCTGTCTCTCTGTGCTCATGTGCACCTGTTGTTTAGCTCCCAGCATTAGTGAGCACATGTTTCCTGAGATAGCTCACTTAGGATAACAGTCTCTAGTTCCACCCAAGTGGCTACAAAAGACATTATTTCATTCCTTTTTTATGGCCGAGTAGTACTCTATGGAGTGTATGTGTATATTTATATATTACATATTATATTATATTATATTAGTTTTCTTTATCCACTTGTGAATTGAAGAATTGAAGGCCACTTAGGTTGATTCTGTATTTTTGCAATTATGAATTGTGCTGCAGGAAACATCTGAGTGCTAGTGTCTTTTTCACAAAATAACTTCTTTTTCTCTGGGTAGATACCCAGTAGGGGGACTGCTGGATGGAATGGTAGGTCTACCTTTATTTCTTTGGTGAATTTCCATACTGTTTTCTGTAGAGGTTGTATTAATTTTCAGCCCCACGACAGCGTATAAGCTTTCCTTTTTCACCGCATCCACACAGCATGCCTCTGTTTTTGGACTTTTTAGTAATGACCGTTCTGAAATTTCCTTTGCAGGCAAAGCAGACATTATCTTCACCTTGTTAGCTGGAGGAGACTTTTATTAGAGGAACTGCTTGAGTATGGCATGAAATTCTTGTTAAGAGCTCTCCGACTTTCTCTTTTCTTCCTTGATGAATAGGAGGTGGCAATTACAACAACCAAAGTTGTAAAATGTATTGTATGTTTCATATGTAAGATATGTTCCCGCATATACATATTCCCATGCACACACATCATCTCCCACAAGAAGAATGTATGGTATGTCCTCAGACCTACTTACTTCCCCAGAGGTCATCAGCCGGGAATATTCTGAGTCTGAAGCTTGGTCTGTGTAACACCAGACTTTTTACTTCCCAGGTAAAAACTGGTGTCCTGCACACACTGCCCTCCTTGTACCTTGCTTTATTCACTTAACTATATCTTGAAAATTTATCAGCGTATGTAGGTCTACTTTTATTGTTTCTATAATATTCCAGGCTACCACATACAATAATTGATTCAGTTTAAACCCTACTGAAAGACATTCAAGATACTGGTCTTTGGCTTTTATAACTAAAGTTGTAAGCAGCCACACAGTACTTTCTGCACATGTGTATACATTCATATGTTGGTAAATTCTGAGACATAGAAGTTCAGCCAAACAGGTGATGACAGTTCGAACTCTACCAAAGGCCTCTTTGCTCACACCAGCCTTCATTTTCCTATTCAGTGTGCTCTGCCATAAAAATGGACACCACACTTTGGGGACCCAAAGAATCAGCATGTTCCTTCATACCATGGGATCTTTGAAACATAAACAGTCCTGGGTGTGGGGTGGTCAGACCCACAGTGGACTGTGGGCTCTGGGGGACAGTCCTTCTCTCCTATGCTCTGCTTTAAGCAGACGCTGGAATGAGCAGTGCTGGGTTTTGTCTATCTCAGTAATATATTAAACAGGTACAGATATGTGATTTTGTCGTAGAATAAATGCGGAAAGAATTCTAGAATGACAGAGAAAGACTTGTGCTAAAATGTATATTACTTTAAAATAGGACGCTAATATTCTTTCTAGAGAGATTCATGAACATTATAACCAGTATAGGCATGTTATTTTTGAATTCTCACATAACTGGTAAGTCTCATTTTCATGACTTTTGTACATTTTACGTATTTAGAGAGACTTAAATTTGCCAATCAGAGTGTAAACTCTCTATGGGTTGGGATAGAAGAGGTGTGAAATGTTTACTTGTGCCTTCATCTTTCCAAGCGTGGGGTCAGGGGAGGTGTGATACATTTACTTATGGCCTCATCTGGGAACGGGGATCTCCCGTCTTGTCCACTATTCATCCTTGCCCCTAACATCGTGCCTGGCACAGAGTGGCCCCAATCATTTCTAGGTGGATGAAATAATGAACATTTTCCTAAGTGAGGCAGTGTGAAGTATCAAGTATCCCATTTGACAGTAGCCATAGTAATCCTAATGATAAATGACTACCAATAAGGAGAAACGTTTACATCGGAATTTAAAAGTTTTTTCATTTATGAAAGAAAGTCTGTTCTAAGATTAAGCATACACAGGTAGTTAGAAATAGCACCATGTATTTGTGAAAGCAGTTTCTCTCAGGACTTCATTCTAAGGTATGAGTGCCTTGTATCAACAGGCTAGAGAGAAGTGCAAATATGTTCATGTTTCCCTTCTGCCTGGCACCTGGGCTGGCTGGTGAGAAAGCCCACGTGTTCCTTCCCTTGGCACCACTGGGGAGTTCTGTCCACATGAACCCGGCCGGCACACAAGACCCTGAACTCCAGTTCTGCCTCCTGACCACCACACCCCTGCCCGTGTCCCTGCTGTCAGGTCATCTCAGAACCCTGCTCTCTCTCCTTATAGAGCCTCATTGTGTAAGGAATAAACTTGCCCATACCCTCTTGATGCCAATCAGAATGTAAACTGTCAAAGGGCAGGAGTGGAAGTGGGTGGTATCCTCAGTGTCAACTTCTGAACCAAATTTTGGGTGGGGGGTGCCTGTGGAAAAAATTTCCATACATTCCTCCTCTGCCCCCTTTTCCGTTTCTTCTTTCCCACGTACAATTAGTGTTATTTTTGGCAGAACCATTTCAGAGTTATTTGCGAACATTATGATGGTACTTCAGATTTATTTTCTAAGGGCAGGGCACCCTCTTGCATGACCATAACCACAATAAGATCATTTAACATGGGGTACAGAGAAACATTATTACCTGGTATGAGCACATCAAATTTCTCCAGTAATAGCTTGGTTATGTCCGAACCTAGGATCCAGTTGGAATCACACATGGACCCTGAATTTAATCTTTATTCATTTGTGTAGTAGAGGGTGCTGGCTTTGCCTGCTCTGAAGAAGGAGGTATTAAGACAAAAGATGGAAAACCGGTAAGTCATGAGTCTTATGGTCATGTCTACGGATAAGGCGATTCCGTCGCTGTCTGGGAAAACTGACCAGATATCCAACTCTCTGCCTGGGAAAGTCCCTGAGTTTAGCTCAGGAGGAGAAGGACTCTGCTGTCTTCCCCAAACTCTCTTTCTGCATCCACACCAGTGTGATGACAGCTGCCTGCCTTTCTTCTTTGGGGCTGCCCTGTGCTAACTGTGAAATAGGTGAAAGGGACAATTGTGACTCTGTCAGCCCCTTACCACAAAATAAAAAATCTAACTTTTAAGTATGTTTGGCCCCAGAATCTCTCTCACCCAGGGAGCTGTTTTTGTTTGGAGCAAAACCTCCACACAGGCTAACAGCAGAAAGGGACATTCTCAGCCACAGGTGTCAAGGACCTCAGAGAGGACGTGAGGGGGGTGGAAAGGAGGAGGGTGTGGGCAAAGCCAGAGGAGGACCCCACCATGGTCCGTGGGGACTTCAGGCCTAAGGGATGACGGTGACCCACCGTTTCATTTGGTGCGTGGCATTACCACAGACCCTCCGTGTGGGCCTCCTGGGGCTGAGTCCGTCAAGTTCTATATGTTTTAGGATGGGCTTTGTCAACGAGAAAACAGCAAGGGGGCTGAGTCTTGTGTCTGGCTGGGGTGCTGTGAGCCCCAGTGAGTGCGAGTGAAAGTAGCAGGCAGAGTCGGGTGAGCCCTGGAGGACTCATGTTCTAGAACATTCTTTGAAACATTGGGCTTCTGTTATCTCCAGGCAGGAACACTGTGCTATTCAAGACAGATCTCCTACCTCAAGCCTTTCTTTTCAGTTGTATCTAAGTCATATTTCCCCCCTAATTTGAAGTTAATTGGAACACTTTGATGCTAGTCACAGCCTAATCTCCTGTTTTTAATGTGATGTCACCTGTGGCCTGAGATTTCAGTTCAGACCTCGGGGTAATGTCACGCCTCCTGTTTCACTCAAGACCTGACAGATTTTCATGACCCAGGCTAAAGTCCCTGAGATTGGGTCCAAATCAGCCGTTATCTTAAACGATAAAAATAATAATGAACATATCCATATAATAATAATTTATAAAGAGTCTTCTTTAGCTTCATTATGAACGTACAAATATTTACGGGGAAGAATAATTTGTCAAACACAAAATAAAAATCAGTAATTAACTGCCAACATGTTAATTTTATCCATAGCCCCTCTACACTTACTACTGTTTTTTTCTTGCCTGGTCACTCCAGGTTGTGTTGTTTGACCTCTGATTCTTGGGCTTCTAAGGTCGTCGTTCTTGGACTGTCTGAAATGCAACGTGAAAGAATTGCAAAGTGGGACTGAAACGTTTCCGGTGGTGGATTTCATGAAGTCCCTGAGCCTGATGCTAGAAGCAGCTCTCGTAACATGCTCTGCCGTTGAAAGATGAATCAGACTTTCAACAGATAAAAGAAAACCCAGGAGCATTATCCAGTGTCCCTGCGACCAGTTATTTCTATCCTGTTCCACTCTATTCATCAAACATGCATTGAGTGTCTGCTAAGCTGATGCTGGGTACACAGAGTCCAGAGAATGCAAAGCCAGGCAGACCAGGTGGGCATGCACTGTTCACCTCCCAGGACAAAGTGCCATCTGAGTGTTCTTGTTTGTGTACTTTTATTATTATTAATATTGTTATTATTTTAGACAGAGCCTCAAGCTGTCACCCTGGATAGAGTGCTGTGATGCCACACAGCAACCTCCAATTCCTGGGCTCGAGCGAGTCTCCTGCCTCCGCCTCCCAAGTAGCTGGGACAACAGGCGCCTACCACAATGCCCGGCCATTTTTTGGTTGCAGCCGTCATTGTTGTTTGGAGGGCCTGGGCTGGATTCGAACCCGCCAGCTCAGGGCTCAGCTTAGCCCGTTGAGCCACAGGCGCCAAGCCTTATTATTATTTTTTATTTTTATTTATGTTTTTCATTTTTTCGAGACAGAGCCTCACTCTTGTTCAGGCTGGTCTCAAGTTCCCGAGCTCAAGTGATCCTCCCGCCTCAGCCTCCCAGAGTGTTAGGATTACAGGCGTGAGCCTCCTGGCCTGGCCTATTTGGCTACTTTCATTGTCCGCCTCTTCCCAGGAGAACGTATTCTCAGTAAAGGCAGGAGCCTCTTTCGTGTTTTTTCTTCTCCATTAATACCCTAGCAGTTGGGCTGAAGCCTGGCAGATATTAAGTGCTCTCTGTGTAGCAGTTGAAAAAACGTGAGTGTGAATGATTGAGCCCCCTTTCTGATGGAATGGCTCTCTGACTTGGGATTCACAAGTGTATCACAGGGAGCAGACAGGGTGGACATTCAGAGGAGCCCTGGCTGGGTGACAATATCACTCTGTCACTGAGGATAGAGTGCTGTGGCATCAGCCTACCTCACAGCAACCTCAAACTCTTGAGCTCAAAGCAATCCATGTGACAGAATATCGTTAAAAAACTAAAGTATTTTTGCCTAAGAATTGTCTACCCTGTAAACTAGTCATTGTGTGCAGGAAAGTAATTTTACCCTTATATCTCCTATCCTCTACACCACTGGAATCAGTTAATTATTAAATAATTTTTTAAAGTAATGCTAAAAAACTCAATTATGCTAAGTTTACAATTGCTTTCTCAAACCATATATTGATATCACTAGGAATTACTGTAGAGGTTCTTATCGGTGCAAGTATGTATGGTTTTGTTTCTGTATATTTTTCCTTCCCTTTCATCTGTACATTTTTGACAAGGGACAACTTTCAAAAACTTACATCTCGGGCAGCGCCTATGGCTCACTGAGTAGGGCACCAGCCCCATATACCGAAGGTGGCGGGTTCAAACCCGGCCTCGGCCGAACTGCAAAAACAGAAAAATAGACGGGTGTTGTGGCGGGCGTCTGTAGTCCCAGCTACTCGGGAGGCTGAGGCAAGAGAATTGCCTAAGGCCAGGAGTTGGAGGTTGCTGTGAGCTGTGACGCCACGGCACTCTACCGAGGGTGATAAAGTGAGACTCTGTCTCTACAAAAACAAACCAACAAACCAACAAAAAACCTTACATCTCTATTCCATTAGAAAATGGTCACAGGCCTCCTAAGCAAATTATTACTGCAGTGACTACAAGAGGGTGTGTGACACGAACTTCCTCTTCTCTGAAATTATTCAGGCTAATAGAGAACGGGGAATCCAGACACAGCTGACGTGGTCTCCGTGGCAGTGCTGTGGCATCCAACCTGCAAAAGGCATTCCGTCTTGTTATTGCAGAAAGAAATTGCCAGGTGCCAAAGAGGTTGGATTGTAATAAAGAAAATAAAACTTACGTGCAAAACCATGTTACTATATCCATAGACTAAAACTATTACATATCCAGCCACTGCATGTTTTTCTGGGTATTTCAAGGAAAGCCTGACTCTGTCCCCAGTTCAGGGTGGTCTGGAGTGTGGTGATGCTCCTGACCTGTGCTCCCCTGGCCTCTTCTGCACACTTCGTTTATACATACTGAAAGCTGCATCTAAATACATATATGTTTTTAATTTCAAGCTCTCGTTAACGTACTACATTCCTTAGTCAAGTTCAGCTAACTTCAATAAAACTCCCTTTTCTCTTTTGCTCACAAAACATATGCAGGAATCCTTAGATAGCTCAATTCCATAACATCTTTGATTGGTCTAATCCAAGGTGGAAGGCAAACTACTTGTGAGTCATGAAAGAAAATGATTTATTTTTAGTGAGTCCCAACATGTTTTTAAAGACTGAATGGAATGGAAGAAAAGGGGCGGGAGAGGACGAGAGGAGGGAGAGGATAAGCGATGAAGGAAGAAGAAAACCTGCTGGTGCTGTGTAGTTACTCCCGTGATGTGTCATCAAGTACAATTTTTATGAGTTGAAAAAGTAATCAAATACTAGTCTAGACCATACTTTATAAATACCTTGGTCATAATGGATAGACCATGATGCCAGAATTGCCTCTTGGTGAAAAATAATAAATAAACTAGTTAATTAAAGCAAAGCTCTTTGAATTAAGGATTGTCTATCAAAGGACACTGGGCGCTGCCTTTGTTCACTGAAATTAGAACGTGGCCCCTTTTACCACCTGAGGCCCAGCCCAGCAGGTTTCTCGCGCCCCCCGGGCTGTTCTCTGCCCTGTGTGGCTGCGCGGAGCTTCGGCTCCCTGCTAGGAAGGAAATATTGTCAGAGCACACAAAGTTTTTGTTCATTTACTCTTCCATCGATGAGCACAGAGCAGGCGTCCCACGAATCATTTTTTAATGACAGATACAGCCATGGGTCAAAACGCCAGGAAGGGTAGGGTGAGGGAAGGGGAATAGAAGACAGAGGACCCCGCCGATGCCCTGTCCGGGCAGAGAGCGCGTGCAGGAGCCACAGACAGAGTCCCCTCCCTGCCTCAGCAGGTGGCCATCCCCCCAGGGACTGGAGATTTGACCTGCCAGCGGCTCTGTCCCAGCAAACAGAACAGAACATTCTCCACCTTCCACCCCAGAGTGAAAGGAGCTCTCTCCTTCCCCAGATTATTCCTGTGTTCTTAAAACTTTTCATGCCTAATTCCCAATCTTTATTCCAGTGTGCTTGGGGAGTAATTATGTTTTTTTCTTTAAGTGAGATTCTTGCAGGCTTCCTTTGTCACAGAGTGTACCTTTTCTGCTCACCCCCTCACACCCCGGGAGGCTGGACGGCAGCCTCTGTTATTTATGCTCTGATTGCTGCTTTCCCAGGTATCAGTCCTCATTTTATACTTTCACATGTTTAAAGTTAAACCCGAGTCAACTCCATGAGTACATATATTAATAGTTCCTTGTTTTCACCATTCAAGAGTGAAATCTGACTAGATTCGATAGGCAGAGAGGCAAAATAATGAAATAAATACAAGCTCTGTGGCTGTCAAAATGCCAGTTTGCAAAAATGAACGTGCATCATCTTCAGAAATGTCCGTCATAGCTGTGCTTGTCGGTACAGCTTGAAGTCCGGGTCTGATGATTTAAACTTTCCAGTTCTCTTTTTAAAAATTAGAAACAGTGGATTACCATTGTGTTACCCCCTTTCCACTCATCTTCACTGAATCACAAACAAATCAATAAAACACAGTTTTTAATTGGGGAGGCCCAGTAATGACCTGGGTCTGAGTTTGGATCAAGAGAAAAAGAAAAGAAAATGAAAACTTCACACCAGAGAACTGCAGTGGGTAACAGGCACAAATCTATTCTGCCAGCCCCAAAGGAATGTTCAATCTTCACGGGAAG
Organism: Perodicticus potto; assembly: GCA_963574655.1. Lineage (NCBI taxonomy): Eukaryota > Metazoa > Chordata > Mammalia > Primates > Lorisidae > Perodicticus > Perodicticus potto. The sequence continues at coordinate 1,573 of CAUYRH010176884.1, read as the reverse complement.
ATAAGAATGCACCTGCCATTAAGTGGGCAGTGTTTGGGAGGCATCTAAGTGCTGCAGAGGTTTCCAGATGGGCGTGACCCACTTCTCCCAGGCTGGGGTGAGTTGCTTCATGGATGCTGTGAGCTTCCAGCTTGAGGTGCTGGTGAATGAGTGAGGAGGCACTGAGCCCCTTCACACATGTGGGGTTTAACAGTCAGAGTCCATTTCTTTTCTTTCTTTCTTTCTTTTTTTTTTGAGACAGTCTTATTATGTCACCCTCGGTAGAGTGCTGTGTTGTCACAGATCACAGCAACCTTAAACTCTTGGGCTTAAGCGATTCTCTTGCCTCAGCCTCCCAAGTAGCTGGGGCTATGGGTGCTGCCACAATGCCCGGCTATTTTTTGATTGTGGTTGTCATTGTTGTCTGGCAGGCCTGGGCTGGGTTCGAACCTGCCAGCTCCGGTGTATATGGCTGGCGCTCTAACTGCTGAGCTACAGACGCTGAACCCAGAGTCCATTTCTATGGATTGTTTTCTTTTACTTCACAGAGATTTCTTTCAGCAACTTTGACTAGGCTCAAAGGGCCTAGTGAAAATTCTGTTTTCGTTATCAAAATATGATATAAATAGGGTCCAATTTATGTTCTGATAATGCTTTTCTTTCAATGTGATGGTTTTGTTGTTATAATTCTGTTCATTTATCATTGAATAAAAATTCGATGGGCAAAAATTCAGAAGATACGAAAGGTATATAATAAAATTCCATTTCACTCAGCAGAGTTTCAAAGTTTTCTTCAGGTGGACATTGTCCACTGTCTTGAAGTTTGCCCTCGGATATTATATGTTTTTCTTTTTTTATGGAGTCATTTCTTCCATTAAGTCAACAGTAGCTTTTTTGTATATGATGAATGTTTTGTATATTTTTATGAACAGATTTTTAAATTTTGAAATGATGTTAAAATTACAGAAAAGTTGCAAGAGTAGTAGAATTTTTTTCGAGCTATCACCCCAAATAATTTTATACGCATTTCCTACAAATAAGGATGATCTCTTATGTGATCACAATACAACTACCAAAATCAGGAAATTAATAGTAGTCCACCTCCACCGTCTAATACTCAGACCCCTTCCAATGACACCAGAGTTCTAATTACATCCTTGATGGAAAAGGTCTGTTTTGGAACCACACACTGCGCCTGTCTCCTTGGTCTCCTTCAGTTTGGAACAATTTCTTGGTGTTTTTTGTTTTTTTTTTGGAGACAGAGCCTCAAGCTGTCACCCTGGATAGAGTCCTGTGGCATCACAGCTCACAGCAACCTCCAATTCCTGGGCTCAAGTGAGTCTCCTGCCTCTGCCTCCCAAGTAGCTGGGACTACAGGCACCCGCCACAACGCCCGGCTATTTTTTGGTTGCAGCCGTCATTGTTGTTTGGCGGGCCGGGCTGGATTCGAACCGTCCAGTTCGGGTGTACGTGGCTGGCGCCTTAGCCCGTTGAGCCACATGTGCCGAGCCAATTTCTTGCTCTTTTAAGAACTTTCATGGTTTTGGTGTTTTTGAAGATTACAAGCAAGTTATTTCACAGATTATCTCTTAAC
>CAUYRH010176880.1:0-34224 GCA_963574655.1 Perodicticus potto | reverse complement strand
TCTCAACCTGTGGGTTGTGCCCCCTTTGTAACAATGAAAGTACATCCTGCATATCAGATATTTACATTATGATTCATAACAGTAGCAAAATTACAGTTATGAAGTAGCAACGAAAATAATTTTATGGTTGGGGGTCACCACAACATGAGGAACTGTATTAAAGGGTCACAGTATTGGGAGGCATTGGGAAGGTTGAGAACCACTGTGCTAAATACAGAAATTATTATGTTGGAAGGTGTTTGTAAGGATAATTGAGAATAAATGTTAAATGCTTAGCACAAGTTGATTTTCAAGACAGTAAGTGTTAATGACTCTGGTAGATGCATAATGCTTTAATTTCAAAGAATGCTTCTTGGTACCTTCCGCCCCTGTGCTACTCTCTCTGCTCTGATAAATTGAAAGAAATCTTTTGGACTTTGATTGTTATCTACTCCAGTCATCTCTCTCTTCTGCATCTTTCTTCACGTTCTGGGCAATCTGAGATGTACAGAGGGAGAAGGGTATGGGTAGAGCTAGAGAGAGAGGAGGAGACTACCCACCTCACCTAACATCTGTTATGAACAATGTGAACGGGCCACCGGAGACATTGCCATGCCCCCTTTTCTGCTTTTTTGGGAAGTGGATCTTATTGTGGAAGGTAAGGGATTGGGAAGCCTTCAGGATGAGTGGCCGGGTGGAACCTACCACCTGTGCCCAGTATCCTCCATTTTAGTGGAGTAACCACTGGCCTCCCATACAGAAAATAATCAGACCCAGACCCTGTGAGCCTCCTGCATGGTGTTGGACTTACAGACCACATATTAAAGAAATACGTCAAGAAGAAATGTTAGAATGACTCACATGATTTCTGTAGCTGGAGTAACTTTAAAGATGATTGAGCCAAACTAGTCATTTTCACTGATGCTGACAGATGGGAATGAACTTGCCCAAAGCCACAGAGTGGGTCAGCAGAGAGCTGGGAGGCAGGGAGGGGATTAAAAAGTTGAGTACATTCAGGACTTTTGAATGTTTTGTAATACTCAGTTCCATCATGGTGGGCCTTTTCCACTATTGGAACATAAGTTTTTTTTGTTTCTCTCTCCCTTTATTTTGCACAGTACAGAACTTCACTGACTATTCCTTCTTAGATTTCTCCAGTCCTGCCTCCCCACAGAAATTTCAAATTACTCCCACCTTTTCCTTAGGCCAGTAATTTAGTAACCACCTTGTGTTACTAGAATACCCCTTACGGTTCTCATTCCCTCTTCAAAATGAATAATGAAGGAATTTTCTTAAAAGCAATTTAGATGAATAAAATTTGATCTAACATAATTCTTCTTCTAACTGAATAACGTTGATTAAGTGAGTGGTGTCAAGCATTTATTTTCTTGAAAGTGATAGAATCCCTGGAGCTCACTAACAGTTCTTTGGACCAAGAAAGTGAGACAAGTAACGCTTGGCGCTCTCGAAGAGGTACTGTGCCTGAGGGTACCTTGAGACCAGGCTGGGGAGAGGAGAAGGGAGTGTTGTCAGAGGTGTCTGCGGACTAGATTGTACAAGGGATCGAGGGCATTTAAGGCCTTGAGATTTATTTCGAGTGAAATGAGAGGATTTTGAGCATAGGGAAGATAGGACATAACTTGTATTTTATCAGGATCACTCTGGCCACCTGCCGTGTTAAGAATAGACTGAAAAAAAAAGAACTCAAGCTAGACCTTCCATTTGATCCTGCAATCCCATTACTGGGCATTTCTACCCAGAAGGAAAAAAGAATCCTTTTACCATAAAGACACTTGCACTAGACTGTTTATCACAGCTCAATTTATAATTGCCAAAATGTGGAAACAGCCTAAATGTTCACCAACCCAGGAATGGATTAACAAGCTGTGGTATATGTATACCACGGAATACTATTCAGTCATTAAAAAAGGTGGAGACTTGGGGGGAGGAGCCAAGATGGCGATCTGTAGCCAGCTTTCCACAGAGGTTCCCGTCCAGAAGGAGCGTTAAAGGACAGAAACTCAGCAAGAAAGTCGATGGTTTGGATCTGAGCCAAAAGAAAAGGTCGAAGAGTGCACATCAAAAAAGATGGAGACTTTACATCCTTTGTATTAACCTGGATGACGTTGGAACACATTATTCTTAGTAAAGCATCACAAGAATGGAGAAGCAAGAATCCTATACTCCATTCTGATATGAGGACAATTAATCACCTAGTAGATGGTGAGGGGTGGGGGAAGGGGAGAGCAGAGAGAAGGAAGGAGGGAGGGGGTGGGGGTAGGGAAGAGCAGAGAGAGGGAAGGAGGGAGGAGGGTGGTGGGTCATGGTGTGTGACACACCTTTTGGAGGTGGGACACAATTATAAGAGGGACTTTACCTGACAAATGAAATTAATGTAACCTGAAAAAAAAAAAAAGAATAGACTGAAAATGGTACAAGGTAAGAAAAGGGAAGATTAGCAAAGAGGGGGTCAGGCAATCAATAGTCCAGGAGAGACAGGTGATATATTGGACTGCTGGGAGGTGGCATTGCTGCTCACTCAGGATAAAACCTGAGAAGTTAGTTACAAACTTCTCTTTCTCTTCCCCACTTTTGATTTGAAGGCCCCCCTCAGGGTCTCCTCTAAAAATAGAATTCATCCCACATTCTTTATTTTAAGGGATGTTAATGAAGACCTCCCAGAGTTCGGGCATAGTTAAAGGAACAAAGAGGGAAGAGAAGGCACCAGAGATGGGAAACAGTGGGAAGTTTTGAGAAGACAACATTTGTATTACCAGAGTCCAATAAGAGCAGGAGTCTGGGAAGAGGTGGTCCTTGTCCTGCAGTGGTGGAGGAAGGAGCCATTGCCAGAGAAAGACTAAGTCAATGAGAGAAGGGACAGGAGAAGACATGCCCTCCCTTCCTCTCCTTACAGTCTCTAATTCCCCAAACATGCTCACATGGTTTGCTTTATCATGCCAAACGCAAAAGTGATTTGAGATGTTCACACAGTCACAGTTGGTAAATGGCCAAATTAAGTCCAGTCCTCAGAACCCTGCTTCTTTAGTACTACGATTTTTCCATTAAAACATATGGTCCTCCCTTCCGAGAGAAACTCTTATAACAAATGCGACTTGGCTTTGGCTTACAGGGGTTAAGAGCAGAAATGAAGATTATCTCTGAAAGTCTCATCAAAGGCCTGGATAAGGACTGAGAAAAGAGACAGGGAGCTTGAGGATAGGTCAACAGAAACTTCCCAAACTGAAAGGCAAAGAGAAAGAAGCATGGAAAAAAAGTGGAACAGAATATCCGCAAGCTGTGTGATAATTTCCAAATGTATAATATACAAATAATTGAAATTCCAGTAAAAGAAGCCAGAGAGGAAGGAACAGGAGGAAATTTTAAGCTTAAATATTGACTGAGATTCTTTCAAAGTTAGTGACAGATACCAAATCATAGATCCAGGAAGCTTGGAGAATGCCATGTGCAATAAGTACCAAAACATCTCTGAACTTTAGCAATCATATTCAAATGGTAGAAAATCAAACAAAAATCTTGAAAGAACACAGAAAGGGGGATGGGAGGTGGGAAACTTATCTACAGAGGGAAAAGGATGAGATCCTCTTCAGAAACTATGCAAACCAGAGGAGCATGGAATGAAATATTTAAAATGTCGACAGGTAACACTCAGGCACCACCCACTCTTCTTGGCTACAGAAGACATGGGTTTCTTCCAGCCCTCGAGTACTGCTTGTGTGTGTTGCTATGTTGCAGACAGTTCAACTTCAAACTGTCACAGTTTGAAAACCAGCACATTCTATTAAGTTCAGTATATTTCAAGGGTTTTGTGGATTAATATCCTCAGGTTGACAGAAAGAACAGCCATGAGATCTACACGGTAGCTGGTACTGATGGAAACAGAGTAGGTACTCAGATAAGCTGGTTCATATTGCCAGTGAGATAATCAGATGGGAATGACCAACCAAGTGTGGACTCACGGGAGACCAGCCTGTTTTGTCCTTTAAACTTACCTGTTTCAACTCCTCACCCAAATTTTGAAGAAACAAAATCTTATTCCACATCACATTGAGTTTGAGGACTGGGCTGAGATTAAAATGTAAGTCATCTCACTCCCAGTAATGTACCTTATTGTCTTCAGCCACCTTGTTGCCTAGAAAGCCTTCTTTGCAAAGACTTCTGGCAAATGTGATTAGAGTTCATGAACTCTCTTTGTCCTAGTTTTCCCTTAGGATCGTTCATTGACCATCTGTCCTCCCTCTTAGCTCTTAATCTTATGTGTATAACACCCTTGTTTGGGAAAACACAGCAAGAGTTATTATCTTCTTGAATCGAAGTCCCCTGACGTTCTCAAAATGTTTGCACAATAGTTTTAGTTTATCCCCCATTTTATTAAAGCAAATTATTATAAATAGCTGGCAGAGAATAGTATTTGTTTGGGTTTCTGAACATACTATAGGAAGTTTGGAATAATTGATGGTTTAGGATTCAGAATTCAGAGGAAATGAAGAATATTATATGAAGCCACTGCAGTTAGATTTGAATAACTACTAGCATTTATTTACTCTTTGTGAAATTTATATTTTCCTGCTCATCATGAAACTGCTCTTTATAAAATTCATAAAAGAGCCATAAGGTGGGTACTGTGGTAGTGGCCTGAACTCTGCAAAGGTCTAAGTGCGCACACACACACACATTGGCCATAACTCCCTAACTTGCTTTCCTATAATTTATTACTACTCAGGAAATCACACAGCTGAAGGACATAAAGATTCATAGATTTTATTCATTGCTCCCACAGATAAAATCACCCCGAGAAACCTAATTTGGAGTATCTTCTAGACCCTGCCAGAGATAGTTGGTGATTATTGTCCTCTGTGAAACTCAATGTTCAAAGGAAGTGAGATTAGATGTCCATGAAATGATAGGTCTTTAAAATGAATGTTATTACAAAAATCAGAAAGGAAGCTTTTATTTACTTTGAAAACTTACATTCAAAAACTTATATATTTGTTCAGCTTGAGTGAATTTATTGTCCTGAAAGTCGTTTCTAAGAGTTTTAAGTAAAAGCTTAATTTCCTTAATTGGTGAAAATGGTTGCAGAGCAGTAAATTGGGCAGAGTTTAGTGTTCTAGTATTGATTGATAAAGAAGAGAAGAGTATGATGTGTGTACTTTGCTTGGTGTTGGTATAGACTAGTTGGGCTGTTGTCATTAAACAGACCCTCTCCCTAGAAGACTCTAACATTTGTATTTTATGTGTTAATATGCATAGGCACCAATGTCTGGGGTTAAGTGTTAAGATAAGAGTGCTTTCTTAAGAATACCTTACTATTTACAGAACCATTTCTTAAGGACAAATGAAACCCACATACACACACAAATAATTTTTGTTTGCTTTTAATTTGGAATTATATAGGCATTACAAAAATATCTTCTATTACAAAAAGAAAAATAATATCTTTTCAAGATTTAAGAAAGGAAATGCAATGCTTAGATAATCAAAATTTTTTCGGGGTTTCCAACCCCATCAATCAGGTTTCTGCTTTCTGTGGGCTGCTAAGTCACAAATTCTTATATGCCTCCAAACATTTTTTTTAAGTGATGATATTTTCTCTCATATTCTTTTTGAATTTGTGGATTTATGATTTTTCCTCCTACCCCATATAGTCATTTAATTGGGTTTCAAGAGGGAATAGAAACAAATGTATTTAATCCACCAAGACTAATGTCAATTCAAAATTTTATTTATTTATGTCTGATTTTCGTACCACTTCATTGTATCTCTGAAGACAGGAAATGATCTTACTTTTCTTTGCAATTACAACTTTAGCAGTGTCTGCTACTAGGTAGGGAATTTCTGATGAATGCTGTTGGGTGGGTAAAATAGACCCAGTTGGGGGAATGGATGGAGGTGGCATGTCCGTTCGTAGTGTGAGAGATTGGGTGTAAAACATTAGAACAGAAGGAAAAGGTGAAAACAAATATTTGTATTAGGAACCCAGGTCATGTAGAGTTGAGGTAAGGTACCTAAGTACCGCACTTCCTTGTCGGATTCCAATGTATATTGCTATGGCCCCATTTCATCTTGTGAAACTAATTTCATTCTCAAAATTGCCATGTGGCTATTTTTCAATTATTGTGTTTTTAAATAACTCCAACCCAGCTGCCTTCTACAGCATACAGGTGATCTATGGGCATTTTGTGCATCCAAGTTTAGGTTAGTCCACTCCTCAGCTTCCTTAGCCACCTAACACCATCAGACTTCTTCAGGGAGGGTCAGGCAGGAATCTCAAAGGCATCCCAAACCCCAAGGATCATGGGCCAGTCGATGCCAGAGGCTTACTTTTGTCCTGTTCGTCTGGCAGCTTGAGGCTGGTCTCTGCTTTTCTGGAGCTCAGCAAGTAAAATTCCAAACCCTCTTCCCTACATTTCCAGAGTTTCCTTATCCCCCACATATGTCTTAAGTGAGAGGGCTAGCTGAAAAGGTCTCTACTGTTATGAATTTCCTCCAAAAAAATCCTCTTTTTTGATGATTAATCTCTTGGCTTTTCATAAATGATCTGTTAGGGCTTGATGAAATAACCCATTTTGCTAATTTTTAGAAAGTTTTATAGAGATGGATCCAACAACTCTCTTTAGTTTGTGAGTACTTGTTAGCTATCATTTTCTGATTTGTGCTTTATATAAAATCCATAGATGATCAACAGGGCTCTGGCTAACACAGGGAATAGGATTCATACCTAGTTCTTCCTGATTCTAGGGTCTACACCGATGAGGCAAGTACAAATTTGTTTGTATGAAGAATAATTATATTAGATGTATACCTTAAAAATGGCAGGTAAGGAAAGATTACAGGTAAAATAGATAGGAATTACAGATAGTTATAGGTCTGTGAATTAGAAATGGAATAGAGTGTTCATAAGAGTTTTTTCTTGATCAGCATTTTTTCAATTTTTTTTTCTGGGGATATACAAAGACTGTTTCCTTTGAGAAAAACTCCTAAACAAGTGTAGGTGAGATATTAAGATACTTGTACTTGTTTCTTATGCTGAGGTTATTTTATGTTTTATGTGAAAAATTGCTTAGTCTTAATTACTTATTACACCTAGACTTAGATGTCTTATGGGTGTGTTTGCTCAATGCTATTTAAAGTATTATTATTTCATTATTTTTACATTTTACTTTGCCAGATTATATATTTTAACCAATCAGATAATTTCTGAGGTAGCCTTCAGTGTCCTGCTATTTCTCAATCCTTATTTTGTCCTCACTCTTGGGCATTGGTTTTTTGGTAGGACTTAGAGTCTTCAATATGTTACTGTACATGGCAGCCCACTGGAAGGCTGATGAATTTCTGGTGCCTTCTAAACTTCAAGGTCAATGAAATCTACTCACTCCCCTCACCCTTTTATATTTTGCCTTTCAAAGAATCTCATGGGACTAGTGTTTAATTGAAACACTTTGGTAAATACTGAAGCAGAAGACAATAGTGGAGGTGACTTCTGGCATCAAGTTGGGCTTGGCTAGAACAGAAGAATAGGAGGAGAGAGGTCAGAAGATTTGTACAGGCAAGATTGATTCACCTTCTCTTGGGTTTTTCCCTTGATTAAAATAACACGTTAGCACAGAGAAGTGAGCCTAGAATTTGTGATGCTTTTATTAGAGAATATTTGCTGATTGTAATCCAGCTTTTACAGCATAAATTTAAAAATCAATTATCTTTACAACTGCTCCAGGCTCTGATGTACTCCCCTAAAAGTGGACTCTTTCTGTGGTTGTTTGTATTTGTGTAATAAATTTCTTCTGCACTTACTTTGGGATAGGCTGTGGAATTGATGATTCTCTGTCAATTTTCATTTCTACTATTGTCTGTGAATCTGTAACTCCTTAAAATTGCGTGTTTGCTCATGTTGCTTTTAGCTTTACTCTCTATTCTGTTCTGATTATGAAGCTCTTTCCCTCTCTTGACTGCACTGTGCTGTCCCTAGGCCCTTGGCTTTTCTTCATTCTATTGACTGTGTGTAGAACACCCTCCATCTCCTAACTCTCCATTTGTGTGTCTCCTGGTCCTTCATTAGCTCGTGAGTTAGGTGGCCATCGTCCAGGAAGTCTCTGCCTCTCCAAGGTTGGATTTGTTGATCCTCCTATGATGATTCTCTTCTGTACCTGCAGAGAATTGATTATCATGGAGAATAATGATGTATTTATTTGTCTGTATTTCCAAGCAGTCTATAAACTCCTGTGGGGTAGGACTGAGTCTATAATTTTTCAACATTTTATCTACAGCTCATAACACATTGCTTGGCTTAGAGTAACTTTTCTCTAAGAAATGCTGAACAGATAAAAACAGAATACTGTGTTAATTTCCTTCACCAGGTAAGTGTTACTTTCATTTTACAGATAAATTTAAGGTTCAGGGGAATAATAAGGTAATGCAATAAATGATTGCACTTGACTTTATCTTAGTCAAAGGCCAAGTTCTTTCTATAACAATAGCTGCTACTTTGACTTAGAAAGGTATTAATTATTTCTGTGCAACAAACTTGTTGCCTTTTTATGGCTGTGCATGATGAATCTCTAAAGGTGGAAAATTTCATGTAAATGAGACATTTGAGTTGCATATAAGGTGATAACTAACATGTAGCTCTTAAGGAAAGCCAAAGAAATGTGAAAATGTATGAAACTGTGCAAAAGGGCTTTCAAAAGTCTTCGAAATGCCACTTAGTTTGTGTATGGAAAGACCTTCAAGCAGCCTGGCACATAGTCAATCCTCAATCACTTATATCTACTGTAATAACCACTATTATCTTCACTCAAAGGACTATATGAGGCAGCCACCACTCTTTCAGGAAATTTAATAATAGACATCTACACCCATATTGGCAAAACAAATTAGTTAGTGCTTCCGGTACAAAAAAGGAACTAGCTGTGCTTTTCACAAATTCCAAGCACAGCCTTTAGGATCTGAAAAAATTTCTAGAAGAGGACTGCAGACTTGTCCTGAGTGAAGTGTGGAGTAAGGGAAAGGTGACTGTATCTAAAGAACCTTGAAACAGAGACATTGCAGGCGTGCAGGTAGGTCCAGGGAATTGCCTTTCTAGCCTTTTGAGTTGATGCTTTTTTTCATTTCCTGATTCTAGGATTTCTGGGAGTGGAATGCAAAAAATGTGAGGCCACGTCCCATAGTGAAGCTGGTATTGTGCATTAGAGGAGGGTTGAGAGCACCTTAGATGTTCCTTTGGGTGTTGAGGAGCTGTCTTTGATGGAGAGCCTGGGGATAAGGGAAAACTCCTAAAGGCTGAAGTTGGATACTATAGGAGGCTGTTTCAATCACTTCTGTTCTCTAAATCCCCAGGCTATCAAAAAACATTTCATTAATTATCTCATCTACTCTTAATGCTCCTTCTTCTATGGTCTTTATTCTCTGACTTGTTTTTATAAATCAACATTGAAGAGAGGGTCTGCCACATGCAGAATTTGGTGGAGATAGAGAAGGGCACTGGGAAGTCCCCCAGTCTTGTGCATTTGGACTGATCTGGAGACAGGTAGTGGCCTGACCACATTCTCCAGTGGTCTTTGGCACCGTTCATGGGGCACCAGGCCCCAACTGCAGCTACTAATGTAGAAGTCTACTAATGAAAGACACCTTGAAGATTTTTAACATCCTTGGGACAAGAAAAAAGCTTGTACCCAGTGTAGTCTTTCCTCAGATGATGTAAATGGAATCCAGAAAAGGGAATTAACATCACACATTTTTTATTTCACATTAATATGAGATTATAGATGATTAGGTTACAATGTTTGCATTTGTTAGCTAAGGTCCCTGTTGTAGTTGTGCCCCTTACCCTGGAGGTACAGGGTATGTACACTAACATTGTGCCCATTAAGGGAGAGCACACCAATCCCTCTCCCTCCTCCCCTCTTACCCCTCCCCTCACCCCTTAACTTGAATTAAATTGAGTTTTTCTTTTGAGTGGGCATGTATTGTTCATCCACTGGCCTCATATTAATATTGAATACATTGGATACTCACTTTTCCATTCTTGTGATGCTTTACTAACATTCTCCAACTCTATCCAAGTTAATACAAAAGATGTAAAGTATTCATCTTTTTTATGGCTGAAAGTATTCCATGGTATACAGGTATCCATTAGTAATCCATTCATGGGTCGATGAGCACTTGAGTTGATTCCACACGTTGGTAATTATAACTTGAGCTGTGATAAACAATCGAGTGTAAATGTCCTTATGATAAAATGATGTTTTTTCTGGGTAGATGCCTTGTAATGGAATTGTAGGATGAAATGGAAGGTCTATTTTAAGTTCTTTGAGGATTCCTCATACTTCTTTCCAAAAAGTCTGTATTAGCTTGCAGTCCCACCAAGAGTGTAAAAGTGTTCCCTTCTCTCCACAACTGCACCAGCATCTGTAGCTTTGGGACTTTGTGATGTGGGCCATTCTCACTGGGGTTAGGTGATATCTCAAGGTGGTTTTGATTTGCATTTCTCTGATGATTAGGGATAAAGAGCATTTTCTCATGTGTTTGTTGGCCATTCATCTGTCTTTCTCAGAGAAGTTTGTGCTCATGTCATTTTCCCAGTGATAGATGGGATTTTTGCTTTTTTTTTTGTTGACTAATTTGAGTTCTCTGTAGATTCTAGTTATCAATCCTTTGTCAACAGAATCACACAAATTAACAACAACACAGAAAGTAGGAACTGAAACCCTGGACTTCTTTGTTCTTAGTGCATGCCTTTTCCCTGCTGACTTTACCATTTCTGCATCACCATCATTATTGTTTAAGAAGCCATCCAGATTCAGGCCTCCTTTTGATTTTCTGGTCTATTTTATGACATTGCCAAAGAAAAAATTTCTGGCCTTTTGTACCACTCTCTTCATGCTCCCTCCTTGGCTCTTTGGCAATTGTGATCCATGGGGTGGGGATGGTGATATAAAAATAAGGAAATAAAAGATTGGTGGTGACATGGATTCATAAGGAATCTGTACAAGGGACAAAAAGAGAAAAAAAAGACATTAGTTGTCAATAGTCTGAAATATGTCACATAAGTTGTGACAAAACTAAGGTTTAGATTCTTCCCCAATCTGGAAGAAATATTCTTCATATGTGTCCAATATCCTTTGTAGTTTTTGGTTTCCTTGGAATTTGAAAATAGGGAAATTGGGCTGTGGATAGTAAACACATATTTTTGTCCTTAGAGAATTTTTCCTGTCCTAGGTAATTAACACATGGATTTCTGTAGGGTGAAGAAAGATGGCATTTATCTAAATTTATGGCCAGAGTTTCTTTGAAAGACAGGACATCGGTTTTGAGTGATCAGAACCTATGTCACCAGACAATTATGGAAAGACTATAAGAGTCACTTGTGAGTATCCTTAATCACTGACTTCCACATTAATAACCAATGTTATTTTCATGAGAAAGACTTCATTTTCAGAAAATTTCAAAATAGACATTCACATCTATATTGGAAACACAGAATCAGTTAACCCTTCTAATAGAAATTCTCAGTATAGCCTTCAGGGTTTCAAAAGACTGCTAGAAGATATGATTTAATTTGATACGATGTCTTTCCCTTAAGGAAGTCTTACTGGAGAGAGACACTGAAGGTAGTGGAGTTGCCAGGCACATTTGATAAAGCAGAATTTACATTTCCTAAAGCTTAAGTCTGAAGGCTTGTCTGAAACATTAAGGCAGAGGTTCCTTTACCTCTTTACCTTAAAGAAGAAAAAAGTAAAGTACGCGTAGAGTTGGACTAAGGGAAAAATCAACTTTAGTTATGTTTACAACAACTTTGGTTTCTGTGGTGTAAAAGGGAAATAACAGAAATTTCTATAGACTCTTACTTATCATCATTGGTTTAGTAATTCTAGGGACTAGTGAGGTGGGCAATTGTGCCTGAGAGAAGATAAAGACTTCTATATGGCTAGGGTATGAGAAGAGTGGACACTGGGGTGGGGAGGGATTATTGTTTTTGTTGCATGGTGGCCATGAGAGGGGTGGAGTATTCCTGAAAATGGGTTCAACCTATGCAAATGTTCCCTTATAGAAATGAAATTGCTACTGTGGAAAAACTGAGATTAATATATATGTTTAACATAGGGTCTTTCTCTGTTGCCTAGGTGAGAGTGCAGTGGCATGATCATACCTTGCTGCCTCCCAGGAATTTGAGGTTACAGTGAGCTATGGCCACACCACTGCACTTCAGCATTGCAACAGGGCAAGATCGTATCTCTGAACAAATAAATACATAGAAGCGTGATTCAAGGACAGGTTAGGGTTATAAATGTGGGCTAATGCAGCGGAGTTATCTTATCAACAATGCTAGTAACTTGGACTTTATACTAAGGAAGGTAAAATAAAAGAGAAGGATTTTAAAGAGGAGAGTGACACAATTGTTTATGCATTTTGACGTAATTATCTTGGCTACAATAGAGGGATGAATTGAACTTACAAGGTGATGAATAGACATACGGGAAGATTAAGAGGCCATGGCAATCCCCTGATAAAAATAAGACAAAAATAGCCTTAGTTTGAGGAGGTGGGGGAACTACATAGAATTGAAAAATGATTCTGTAAGATTAGAATATAATTGATTAAACATAGGTGTTAGGTAATAGAAGGTATCAGTGACAATCCACCAAGTGTTTACCAAGGACAACTGAGTGAATTATCGAACCTTCCACAAAGAAAAGACACTGGTAGTCCCATCACTGTCTTATATTTCTTCTTACCTTTAGTTCTCACCACTTGTAAAATTCTGAAATAATCTCTACTACATTTCCTTGTACCACATGACTTTTTTGAAAGAAAATTTTTGAGGAAGACTGGATATCTAATTTAGGACTTTTAAAAATTACCCCTTCTCCCTTCTGGGACAGTTGCTAACTGATCAAATTCTGGGCTTTATTATGATGACTATAAATTAAGCTCAGAGGAAGACAATTCTCCTAGACGTATAACATGATTAGAAGGTATGGATTAGATATAAGACAAAATTATAGGCCTCCTTATTGGCCTCCTATTTTTTTCTATCTCGTTTCTCCTAATCAACCTCTTTTGTTCTGCTCAGAAGATGCTAAAGTCTACAGATAGGTCTGAATATACTTACTTAATGCCATATGCTATGGAACCCATCTAGAAACCCTTTTATCGTCAGAAAAGAGACTGCAAGATAGAGGAGGGCTTCTTTGCCTCCATATAGTCCTATATCTACCTTATTCTGTATGAGCAAAGAGACAAACTCTTCTGACCAAAATTTGAGACAAACTGCAAAAGAGTGGAAGACTCAACCACCAATCACATGAGCATCATGAATAACATGGTCTCATCAATCGTTTCACTGCTAAATTCCTATAACACTATTATTCACATGATAGAGTTACAGAGATACAAGAGTAAGTAACTTGAGCAAAGAGTGGAAGAGTCAGAATTTAAATTCAGGTGGCATGAGTTCAGAGCCTCTTTGCTAAAGAGGATCCATTACACTAGTCATGTGAATGGAAGAACTATTTTGTTTGCATGGTTATTCATTTATCAGTGGATGAACAACTGGGTTCTTTCCACCTCTTGACTGTTATGGAGAGTGCTACTAAGAAAATTCATGTACAGGTTTTTGTGTGGAGATATGTTTTCATTTCTCTTGTATTTATATAAGGGCTGGGGCATATGTAAGTTTATCTTTGACATTTTGAGGAACTGCCCAAACATTTTCCAAGGTACCAGTTTACAACCTGAACATCAATATTTGAGGGTTCTAATTTCTCTGCATCCTTACCACCACTTGCTAGTATCTTCATGTTTTTTTTCCCCCATCCTAGTGGGTGTGATAGTGGGATATCTCATGTGGCTTTGATTTGCATTTTTTTTTTCCAGCCAGGGCCAAGTTTAAACCAGCCACCTCCAGTATATGGGGACTGCGCCCTACTCCTTTGAGCCACAGGGGCCCCCAATTTGCATTTCTTTAATTAGAAATAATGTAAAGCATCTTTTCATGTGCTTATCAATAATTTGTGTAATTTCTTTGGAGAAATGCCTATGCAAATTATGTGCCCATTTTAAAATTGGGTTTTTTTCTTTTTATACTTGAATTGTAGGAGTTCTTTATATATTCTAGATACAAGTGCCTTATCAGATGAAGAATTTGCAAATGTTTTCTCCCATATTTTGTGTCTTTTCACTTTCTTCATGGTGTCCTTTGAAATTGAAAATTTTTTTTGATGAAACTTAATTTATCTGTTTTTCTTTCATTGCTTAAGCTTTTTGTCTTTTTGTCTAAGAAACCATTGCTAAAACAAGATCATAAAGACTAACTCCTGTTTTTTATCTTCTAGTGGTTTAGCTCTCACATTTAGGTCTTTCAGTTAATTTTTTGTTTGGTGTGAGAAAAGGTCCAAGTTCTTATTTTTAGTTTTATTTTTTTGCATGAAGTTATGCAGTTATTCCAACACTATTGACTGAAAAGGCAATTCTTTTCCCATTTAATAATTGTGATGCCCTTGTCAAAAATAAATTAACCATAAATATAAGGATTTATTTCTGGACTTTCCATTCTATTCCATTGTTCTATATGTCTGTCCTTGTGCCAGAGCTACACTGTCTTAAAAGTGTAACTTTGTAGTAAGTTTTGAATTTAGAAAGTGTAAGTACACCAAACTGTTTTTCTTTATAAGGTTGTTTTGCCAACTCTAGGTCCTTTGTATTTCCATACAACTTTAGGATTAGTTTGTTCATTTCAAGGAAAAAAAGGTAGCTTGGAGTTTGATTAAGATTGTGCTGAATCCATAGGTCACATTGGGGAATATTGCCACTTTAACAATAAATCTTCTAATCCTTAAACACGGATTATAATTTTACTTATTTAATTTTTCTTTAAAAAATAAAATTCTTTCAATTTTTGAGGTTTTCAGTGTGCAAGTCTTGCATTTGTTTTGTTAAATTTATTACCAAGAATTTTGTGCTATTTGAAATTCTTGTAAATGAGATTGGTTTCTTATTTAATTTTCAGACTGTTCCTTGTTGGCATTTAGAACTAGCAATTGATTTTTGCATGCATATATTATTTCTATCATGCTGAATCTATTTATCAATTCTAATGCCTTTTATTTTGGTGAGGGTAGAGAGTCCTTAGGATTTTCTACAAACACGATCGTGTCATCTGTAAATTGAGATACTTTTGGTTCATTCCTTCCGATCTGTGTGCCTTATATTGTTCTTTCTTGCCAAATTTCCCTGGCCAAAACCCCCAAAGTTAAAGTGTGAAAATGGACATTTTTTTTGTTGTTGTTGTTGTTTCTGTCCTTAGGATGAAAGATTCAGTGTTGCACTATGAACTATAATACTAGTTGTGGTTTTCATAGATCCTCTTTGTCAGTCTGAGGAAGTTCCATTCTACTCCTAATTTGTTGAGTTTTTGTTATGAAAAGTCTTGGGGTTTTGTCGAGTTAAATGCTTTTTTTTGCATCTGCCCCAATCCCTGTAGTTTTTGTCTTTTATTTCATTAATATGTTGTGCAACATTAGATTGATCTTTTTTTTTGAATATTAAACCAATTTTGCATTTCTGACATTACCTTGACCTAGTCTTGGTGAATAAATCCTTTTCTTATGCTGCTGGCTTCTATTTGCCAATTTTTGTTGATTGTTTTTTTGTCTACATTCACACTGGATATTCATTTGTAATGTTGTTATTGTTGTCTTTTCCTGATTTGCCTGTTGAAGTAATGCTGGCCTTATACAATGAGTTGGGAAGTATTTACCCCTTTTCTAGTGTTTTCTGCCTCTTTCTCTCCTCTCCTTTTGAGATTCCCAATATGTATATGGTGGTATGTTTTGTTGTGTCCCATAGATCTCTGTGATATTTTTGGTGTCTTTCTCAGTTTGTTTTCTGATGCTATACTAGAACACTGCAGATTGGATAATTTACCAAAAACAAACAAATAAACAAAACAAATAAAAGAGATTTATTTCAAGTTCTGGAAGCTTGAAAGTCCAAGGGTATGGAGCCAGCATCTGGAAAGGGTCATTGCATGGTGAAAGGGTTGAGAGTGGAAGTGAGCACACAGGACAAAGAGAAAAATGAGGCCAAACTTACATTTACCAGGAGCCCACTCCAGCAACAACTAACCTACTCCCATGATAATTACATTAATCTATTCTTGAGGATAGAGCTCTCCTGACTTAATGAACTTCTTAAATAGCTGTCATCCAGGAAGTAGGCAGCAATGGGAATAGAAATAAAATATGAGCAGACTTGGGATTTGAACTTGAAGAAATTGCTCTATTTTGAGATGTCCAACATATTTGTCTCACTTCTGTGCATATGTCCCTCTCTACAAGACTTTCTAGCATCTTGTATTCTTGGTGTTTATCATGCCCTACTCTCTCTTTTCTCTCTCTCTGTCCCATGTTGCTTCTTCCATTTCTCTGGCTCTGACTGTTATTATATTATTGGCAGGGAATGTCCAGATTTTGACCGTAGGAAGGAACTTGCCTCATCATGTCATGCCTTTTCTTATTTCCAGGACCTTATCCTAAAGTATATGTTTGATTCTAGCATTTTTTTTCTGCTGCCATGATAACCATGCAAAGAATGGAACAGACCATACCAGAGGTTGGCCTAGCTGTGCCCCAGTCTGCTGTTCTACACTCCTATCTGTGGAATAGGATGCAAGAGAAGTTCTTGAAAGGGAAACCAAAAATCCTTGGGGTAAGTCATTTGCAGATCTGGGAGAAGGCCAATGGCCTTGTCAACTCACAACTGATCAGACCTATCGCCCAATACACTGTCACATTAGCCTTGTAATACATAAACCAGCCCAAGAGACATCAGCATTTGATTTTTAGAACCTATCATATGAAAATGAGGTAATATTCTATCATATCATGCTTCCAATTTGGCTATATTTATACCAACTTCGGATCTGTTCTAGGGTTGTGGATCATCCATGATAATTATATTTGTCCTTAGCATGGAAGAGCCACAAAAGAAAAGAAGTTACCTGGGCACTAGTTGATGTTCCCATCACAGACCTTCCTGAGAGCTGACGGGCCCGTGTTGCTGCTATTTCTCTCTGGTACCTTTTATTAGCTCCACTGCTTAGAGGATTAAAAAAAATGTGTTCTCTGAGCATGTCCATTTGGAGGCTCAGGTTAGTGTTCCTAAAACAAATGAATAGTTTAAAGAATGGTAGGTTAGGGTAAGGAAAAGGACCTTCAATACAGAGGTTTATCCCTAGCCTGATCTTCAAACCACTGGGAAAAAGTCACTGTGAACCTTTTGGATCCTCCCCCCCTCAGTTATAGTTAATACTTTTTTGATTTGGAAAACATAATTATTTTTCTTGAAACATGTTATTTATTTTGGCATATATTAGGTCTATTTTTAACACATTAATAAGTATTTTAAGATGACTTTATGTTTTAGAATAATTCTGGGTTTACAGAAAAATTAAGAAGAAGGTACAGACATATCTCTATGCCTTTCCCCTACACATGCACAGCTTCCTTATTATCAACCTCCTACACTAGAATGATTAGAATGGTGCATTTGTTACAATCGATGACCTTACCTTGACACCTCACTACTCAGAGTCCATAAATTACATCAGGTTTCATTCTATGTGTTGTTCGTTCTATGGATTTTGACAAATGTATAATGGCATGTATCCACCATTATATTAAATAATAATATATAAAGCAGTTTTACCACCCTAAAAATTCTCCATACTCTCTGCCTATTCATCCTGTCCTTTCTCCAAGCCCTGGCAACCACTAACATTTTATTGTCTTCATAGTTTGCCTTTTCCACACAGTCATACAACTGAAATTGTACAATAGGTAAAAATAGTTTGGTTCTTTTTTTTTTTTTAACAGTTAAAGGGAATATATTGGCAGAAAAATACAGAGTTGGGAGAGGTGATCCAGAAGCACAACAATGTTTTCCAGGCTGTGCCCCGCTGCACTTTATACTGCATCAGCTGTTCCTAAGGCTGGTTCTCCTTAATCCTTGTAGAATAGTTCCAGCAAAGACTGGATTTATTATTCCCTATCTACAGGGATAAAGTACCCCATTTCTCACTTGTCAAAACTGTCTTCTGCTTAGACCAATGTGGGTCACATGCTCACCTCTGAACCGATCAGAGGAGACATGACTAAGGACACCCAGGCCCCAAACAGGCTGAGACGGAGACACCCAAATTATATAGCTGGAAATTTTAAGGT
The DNA here is from genome assembly GCA_963574655.1 of Perodicticus potto. Lineage (NCBI taxonomy): Eukaryota > Metazoa > Chordata > Mammalia > Primates > Lorisidae > Perodicticus > Perodicticus potto. The sequence goes on along the minus strand of CAUYRH010176880.1, from coordinate 16,006 downwards.
ATGGAAAAAAAATTCTCTATATATATTTAGCCTGGCTTTTTATTCTGAGGATTAAGAATTCTTCAAATTGATTTTGCAAAAATCATTTCTTTTTTTTATTATTATTAAATCATAGCTGTGTACATTAGTGCAATCAAGGGGTACAATGTGCTGGTTTCATATACAATCTGAAATATTTTCATCAAACACTTAAACATAGCTTTCATGGCATTTTCTTAGTTATTGTATGAACACATTTGTATTCTGCATTTATTAAGTTTCGCCTGTACCCTTCTAAATGCATTGTAGGTGTGGCCCCACCAATTACCCTCCCTTCACTGCAACTTCCCCCCTGCCCTCCCCTCCCTTGCCCCTTTTCCCATATTCTTGTGCTACAGTTGGGTTATAGCCTTCATATGAAAGCTATAAATTAGCTGCATAGTAGGGCTGAGTACATTGGATACTGTTTCTTCCATTCTTGAGATACTTCACTAAGAAGAATATGTTCCAGCTCCATCCATGTAAACATGAAAGAGGTAAAGTCTCCATCTTTCTTTAAGGCTGCATAATATTCCATGGCATACATGTACCACAATTTATTAATCCATTCATGGGTCGATGGGCACTTGGGCTTCTTCCAAGACTTAGCAATTATGAATCGGGCTGCAATAAACGTTCTGGTATAGATGTCTTTGTTATAATGTGATTTTTGGTCTTCTGGGTATATACCTAGTAAAGGAATTATAGGATCGAATAGGTCTATTTTTAGATCTCTAAGTATTCTCCAAACATCCTTCCAAAAGGAACGTATTAGTTTGCATTCCCACCAGCAGTATAGAAGTGTTCCCTTTTCTCCACATCCATAACAACATCTCTGGTTTTGGGATTACCTAACAAAGGACGTGAAAGATCTCTAAAAAGAGAACTACGAAACTTTAAGAAAAGAAATAGCTGAAGATGTTAACAAATGGAAAAACATACATGCTCATAGCTGGGAAGAATCAACATTATTAAAATGTCTATATTACTCAAAGCAATATAAAATTTTAATGCAATTCCTTTTAAAGCTCCATTGTCATATTTTAAAGATCTCAAAAAAATAATACTTCATTTTATATGGAATCAGAAAAAACCTCAAATAGCCAAGACATTACTCAGAAATAAAAACAAAGCAGGAGGAATCACGCTACCACACCTGAGACTGTACTATAAATCGATAGTGATCAAAACAGCATGGTACTGGTACAAAAACAGAGAGGTAGATGTTTGGAACAGAATAGAGAACCAAGAGATGAATCCAGCTACTTACCATTATTTGATCTTTGATGAGCCAATTAAAAACATTCAGTGGGGAAAAGATTATTTAACAAATGGTGCTGGGTGAACTGGCTGGTGACCTGTAGAAGACTAAAACTAAACCCACACCTCTCACCGTTAACTAAGATAGACTCTCACTGGATTAAAGATTTAAACTTAAGACATGAAACTATAAAAATACTAGAAGAAAGTGCAGGGAAAACTCTTGAAGGAATCGACTTGGGTGAATATTTTATGAGGAGGACTCCCCAGGCAATTGAAGCAGTATCAAAAATACACTACTGGGACCTGATCAAACTAAAAAACTTCTGCACAGCAAAGAACATAGTAAGTATAGCAAGCAGACAGCCCTCAGAATGGGAGAAGATATTTGCATGTTATGCCTCCGATTTAACTCCGAGGTTTAATAACCAGAATCCACAGAGAACTCAAATGCATTAGCAAGAAAAGAACAAGTGATCCCATCTCAGGGTGGGCAAAGGACTTGAAGAGAAACTTCTCTAAAGAAGACAGGCGCATGGCCTAGAAACACATGAAAAATGCTCACCATCCTTAATCATCAGAGAAATGCAAATCAAAACTACTTTGAGATATCACCTAACTCCAGTAAGATTAGCCCACATAACAAAATCCCCAAACCAGAGATGTTTGGTTCTTTTTTTAACTTTTATTTATTTATTTATTTACTTATTTATTTTTGAGACAGAGTCTCACTATATTGCCCCCAGTAGAGTGCTGTGGTGTCACAGTTCACAGCAACCTCAAACTCTTGGGCTTAAGCGATTGTCCTGCCTTAGCCTCCCAAGTAGCTGGGATTACAGGCACCCACCACAACACCTGGCTATTTTGTGTTGTTGTTGTTGTAGTTGTCGTTGTTTAGCAGGCCCAGGCTGGGTTTGAACCCACCAGCCCTGGTGTATATGGCTGCCACCCTACTCACTGAGCTATGGGTGCTGAGCCAGTTGGTTTTTAAAGAATGTCTCCTTTCACCTAATAGTATACATTTAATTTTTTATGGCTTGATAGTTCATTTATTTTCAGCACTGAATACTATTACATTGTCTGGATGTGTCGCAGTTTGTTTATGCATTCACGTGCTACATTAGTCTGTTTTGCATTGCTGCAAAGAAATGCTTGATTTTGAGTAATTCAGAAAGAAAAGAGCTTTATTCAGCTGAAGGCTATGCTTTTGGGAGGGCTTCAGGGAGCTTACCATCAAAGCAGAAGGGGGAGTAGGCATGGCACAGAGTGGGAACCAAAAAAGGGAAGAGGTGGTGCCAGGGTCTTTTAAACAACCGCCTGTCATGAACTAATAAAATGAGAACTCACCATTACCACAGTGAGAGCACCAGACCATTCATGAAGGACCTGCCCTCATGGCCCAAACACCTCTCACCATTTTTTTTTTTTTTACATTATTTCAATCTCTTTGCTAAACTTCTCTAATAAGCTTCTAAGTTTCTTCTCTGTGTTGTCTTGAAATTTATTGAGCTTCTTCTGGACAACTATGTTGAATTCATTGTCTGAAAGGTCACATATCTCCATAACTCTGGGATTGGTCACTGGTAACTTAATTAGTTCATTTGGTGAGATCCTGATTTCCTGGATTTTCCTGAAGCTTGTGGATGTTTGTCAATGTCTGGGCATTGAAGAGTTTGGCATTTATTTCAATCTTCTCAGTCTGGGCTTGGTTGAACTTATCCTTCTTGAGAAGACTTTCCAGATAGCTGAAGGAAATTGAGTGTTGTGATCTAAGTTTTAGGTCACTGCAGCCATATCAGCACTGAGGGTGCCCCAAGCCCAGTGATGAGTGATGTTGCAACTCTTGCAGCAGGCTCCTGGTGGTACTGCCTTGGTGGACTTGAGTGAGGTACAGGAGAATTCACTGAATTATCAGGCAAAATCTCTCACTGTATCCCTCATTGTCTATGCTGTGTTGCTGCAATTGGGAGAGGAATAATGTGTATATTCCTTCATGGCCGCAAATGCCATGCCAGCCCAGTCTAACCCAAAGACCATGGTGACTGTTGCCTGGCTATTTCTGTTATCTATTCAAAATCCAAGGGCTCTTTGGTCCACAAACAGTCAATCCTGCTAGGACTGGGTCCTTCTCTTCAGAGCAACATGTTTCCTTCTGGCACAGAAATGCCATCCAGGAACTAACTTACACTCAGGGGATTTAGGACTCAGCTTGACACATTATTTTACTGTGGTTGAACTGGTACCCAAATTGCGAAACAGTCTTCTGAACTCTCCCCTTTCATTTCCTCAAGTGGAGGAAGACTCTTCTTGAGCTGTGCTGCCTGAAGTTGGGGGAGGGGTGACATGGGCACTGGCTTGGCCACCAACACAGGCATCTCACTGGGTCACATGTACCTCAAAGTCCACTGGTTCTGAGCCATCACAGACACAGGAATTGTCCAAGGCCTTTGTGACCTAACTGCTTTATGAATTTCATCCACACCACAGTCCAGCCAGTGGTAGGGCCAATCAGAACTTAATATGGGGGTGGAGAGGATTTCCCTGTGGCTGGATTTGTCTTAATTTTCCCTCCATAGGCACCAGCAGAATTCTGCTCTATGCAATGTTTCTCTGTGCCAGCGTGGCCCTGAGTTTCAATGCAAATCCCCCAGTGACTACACTCTCCTTCCCCTTGGCACACAGATTCTCTCTTCCATTGGCAAGCTTGCGTGGCATTGTCCCTGTCAGGGGGAATGTGGGGCACAGGCAGTGCGTGGTTGTCTTTTCTGCTCTCTTCAGTGCATCCTTCCTTGATATAATGTTAAAAACAAATGGTATTATAACACATCTGAATCTTGGTTTCTTCTGAAAGTACTTTCTTGCATGGGTAGTTGTTGAGTTTGGTGTTTGTGCAGAGGAACATTGCTCTGTTTTCCATTAGGAGATTTCTATAAGGCCATCTTTCTCCGTTCTTCTGCAACCCTCCTCTGTTTAGACCCCTGTACTCACACTCATGTCCCCAGCCCCCATACCCAAAACAAATATCCTATTTTCTTTTTTTTTTTTGTCTTTTCCTCTGTATACACTCTCTTTCCTCCACATTACTTCTCCTTGTTAGAATAACTGCTTTTGAATTCCTTGGTTACTTCTCTCTGAGCATATGATAAGGAGAGCAACAGTTGTGGCAGAAGTAGCATCCTAGAAAATGACCTCTGGGCTGATTCTGATTTTAACATTGAAATCATTGGGACAATGATGGATATTCTGAAAGACAATTCTGGTAAGTTAGTACATTCGTGGTTCTTTATGTGGGAGGAGAAGTGACAAGAGAAGATTGAGAAGGTCATGTAATCGAGGGAAATGATGATTGGAAAGGAGATGGTGTGGACACCAGCTTTGTGGTAAATAATCAGTTTTTACTTTTTCATCATTTTTAGATTTTGCAGATTCTGATCGCCCTGATCAACCTCAGCTTAGGAATAATAATGATGAGTGTGACATTGCCATTTTATCGAGAACGTCCTGTTTCTGTGTACATTGGATACACAATTTGGGGATCCATAATGGTGAGCAAAATTCCTTCTGATGTAATTGGATATAGCATAATGTAGTGCTCATCTACATTACTCATCTCTTGAATCTTTACTAAGTACCTAAATTTCTTTTGACTCAATTTTCTCTCACTTAAAGTGGCCACAATATTATGAAACTCACAGAAAGGTAGGTAGATTAAATATTTTATACGTGCATCTGTTAGGATATAATACAGCAGCATATAGCCAACCCAGTGGCTTAAACATTGAAACTAATGATTATTTCACAAGACTCTCAGTGACTAGTCATTTCCAGGGTTAGCGGACTCTGTGGTGCAAAGATCTGATCGAAGATGCTGGTAGATCATATGAAGTGGATATTGTTGACACATATCATCTTATATACATTTTTATATGTGTATTCCAAAACCAACTATGTGGTTATTGGCTTGGACTAATTAAGACTCACCTTTGGGGCTTGGAAGAGCTCACCCTACCCTAAAGCTCACAAGAGACTAAAAAACAGGGATGTGGCTGGAACACAGGCAGTTTATAGTATGTCGCCCATCGACTACCAAATATCAGCATATTGTTAGCTTAGAAAAAGGAATTGCTATTAGGTAAAATAAGTTTCACAAGTTTACTAAACAACAACTGTAATATTAAGATGCAATTATAATGAGAATTTAAGATGATTTAAAAATTCTTCCCTGAAAGACAAAACACAGGAGAGTTTTTCATGCAAATTTAGAGTGAAATTGGTCAAGAAATATCAAGTTTGATCTACTGACAAAAGGAAAATAAAATTTATAAACTAGTTTTATCTGAGACTAAGAGAATCTATTCCAGTATCGTGGCGTTTTCGTTAATCCACAAAGTTCAGAATGAGACAGTTTAAAGTTAATTAAGTTGCTTGCTTTTGCTCCCCTTCACCTGTTTACAGCAGAAGTACAGGATATGAAGAATGGAAAGTGCTGTTCTACTTCTGGGAAGTTCCACAACATTTTTTATACCTAAAAATATTAATGCCAATAATAGCCTCGTTAAGCTCTTACTGTGAACTTTACATTCTACTAGTGCTTTCTGGGTGTAATTTCATTTCAAACAATCACCACAAGCTTCTGAGGGAGGATTTATTATCATCCTTACCTATGGGTGAAGAAATTGTGACTTAGAGGGGTTAAGTGGCTGGCACAAGATCCCAAATTACTTATACAGGAATCAGGGATCAAAAAGGGTCAGTCTATTTCAAGAGTGAAAAAAAAATAAGAAGTTAACTGATGACTTCATACTGAGCCTCAGAGTCAAAGCATTCTATAATAGACATACTCTTATTTGACAATGTGAAAGTGACTTTCTTTGCATTATTATTATTAATATTTCGATGCAGCAAAAAAAAAAATAATGGGATACATCTACTCTCTCTTGTTTTCTGCTTTGTTTTCTTCATTTTCTTTCAATATCTCTTCAGATACCAGCACACAAAGTTTAAGCCTTCTATATATGTTCAATAGATAATTAGGACTGCAAGGGTTGTGTTTGCCAAGTGAGATAAAATTCAGACTGCTGTAGACTTCTCATTAGATGAGCTTTTGTTTAATTGGTGAAAGATATTTTTCTGCTAACTTCCATTATTTTTTCTTCTTCCTTCCTTCCTTTCTTTTTTTTGAGATAGAGTCTCACTTTGTAGCCCTCAGTAGAATGCTGTGGTATCACAGCTCACAGCAACCTCAAACTCTTGGACTTAAGCAATTCTCTTGACTCAGCCTCCCGAGTAGCTGGGACTATAGGTGCCCACCAGAACACCCAGTTATTTTTTTGAGACAGGGGTCTTGCTCTTGCTCAGGTTGGTCTCAAACCTGTGAGCTCAGGCAATCCACCCGTCTCGGCCTCCCAAGTGCTGGGATTGTAGGTGTGATTTTTCATCCTTATTTCTAAACAATTTTAGCTAAATAGAAAACAATTTATCATTGGTGAAATCAAATGAGCTGGGATGCTGTAGTCATCTTCTAATTGAGAATTGAAAATTTTTCTGTGCTACTATTTCATTGAAAACTTTTAATAAATATTTTAAATTAGAATACATTTTAGTTTCTTTTTTATTTGAGTATCTTATTCAATGTTGGTACCATATAAGGATTACATCGTATTAGGAATTTGGAAACATTATCTTTCAGTTCTCTCAGACAGAGACAGTTTTAATACAACTCCAGTTAGATATTTTTTTGAAAATCTTGATAAATTCTCACATGGTTCCAGCTGATAGAATTTCTCCATTCTTGCTGGGAAAAGGGAAAATTATTTGTCAGCATCTATGTTCCTTCTCAGATAAGTGGTCTGTTTAACATATCTATGTAATTTAAAATTAAGCTATATCAAGTTTTTGTTTCCAATATTTGTTTAACATTTCTTACCTGCATTTTTCATCTTATTTCTAGTTTATTTTTTCTGGATCTCTGTCAATTGCAGCAGAAAAAAGAACTACAAAAGGTCTGGTGAGTAATAATATTTCTTATTTTTTTACTACCAAAAAAGGAAGGATTAATCAAATATGTATTCTATCAGGGCATAAAATAGATTTTGTTCCTAGATTTTTAAAAACTCAGAAGAGATTAGACCTAGTAGGATCTTTTAAAAATAACCAGACAATTAGGTAGTGGTAGAGTTACTGACACGGGACTGAATATTTTGGTAAGGTAGTTGCTGAGAGAATCTTTATGAAGATGTGGAGAATTCTTGACGAGAAATGGCAAGTGGGATCAGTCCAAGAAAACCCTGCAGCTTGAGATCTAGCACATGACGGTGATACCAAATACTGGTATCACATAATGTATATTGACTGAGTGATTAAAGTTTGTATTCCACCTGAGTCCAGAAAGAACTTTTAGTTTATAATAAAAGAAATTCACAATAAGGTTATTACATAAGAAGAAGCACATTTAAAATGTAACTTCCATACCAATATGTCTTATATAAAGCCAAGAAAAGGCAAAAGCCCAGTTCTCAAAAAATATTTTTCTGGCTAACAACCATATTTGAGTTTTCTTTGCTCAAAAAATAAATATCAAACTCTGCAGCATGGTCCGTATGACCTTTCCAAATGTGGCTTCAATCTGCTTTTCTTGCATCGCCTCCGTGGCAACCATTAAAATGTTTCTTGCATTGGGCGGTGCCTGTGGCTCAAAGGAGTAGGACGCCGGTCACATCTACCGGAGGTGGCAGGTTCAAACCCAGCCCTGGCCAAAAACTGCCAAAAAAAAAAAAAAATGTGTCTTGCGTCAGAGGTACATTAAACCTCTCACACTTTCCTGAACAATTTCAGTTTTTATAAAAAGTCTCCTTATCTTCACCCATGAGAAGACACACATAGCAGAGAGATAATGGACAGAAAGTTTAGAGGCAGGAGAGGCGAGCAGCACTGAAGAACAAGAAGGCAGATAATGGCACGAGTGGACACAGCCAAGGCTGTCCAGCCAGAATGCTAATGGTATTTGCGCTTTATGTCACGTGCCCACAGAAGCCATCTGAAGGCTTTCTGCTGGAAATGGCAGCATTCTATTTGTGTTTTGGCAAGAGGTTAGAGCTGAAACTACGATAGGCAGCCAAGTTAAAAGGCTTGAAATATTCAACATAGTGGAGATAGATTGTGTTGGGAAAGAAACGGTAGGTATGAAGTGATTCAGGGAGCTGGATCTGAGGATTGTTTACCTGAATTTCCTTCCTTTCTAGGTCCGAAGTAGTCTAGGATTGAACATCATGAGCTCTATCGCGGCTATAATAGGGACCATAATCAGTGCACTCAGCCTCAGTATTTATTCATTCCATGCCAATTACTGTTACTATAACCAAAAGTCAGAAAATTGTTCCATGGTTATGTCCATTTTAATGGTAAGTGCTTCTTTTCATGGAATACTATGGTGGAAGCAAGTCCGGGGAGTGCTGGCTCTGGCAAAAGCAATAATCAACATTTTCTAATTGTTAAATGACTTTGGGAAGTTAGAAGTGATTGAGAAATAGGATAATTAGGAGTCAGGTCAACATCTTATCTCCCTCGTTTTTCCTTCTCTATATGTGATGAAGCAAATGGGGGGATAAAACATAGAACACCTTACTCTTTAAGGGCAGGAAATTCAAAATGCTGGCATTTTGAATAAAATTTTTGTTTAATTTTAAAGCTCTGATCAGTAGGTACTGTTAACCTCCTCTCTAAATGGAGCCCAGATATCAGTCCATATATGTTCCCTGATAGAGTTACATGGTTCTCTGATAATACTGGGTTTTCTGATAGAGTTACATGGTTCTCTGATAATAAAGTGAAATTGTCTCGAATGCTATCTTACAAGTGGTGAGTAGCCTTTCTAATATCTCTGGATGTTCTGTCAAGATTCACCACTTTTAGCCTCAACATCTGGCTTCTGGCAACTTCTCAATCTCCATTTTGTATTGTACCATTTTTTAAAAAAAAAAATACCAACTGCCCTTATTTAGATGCTATCCTAATTGTTTTATTTGTCAATTTACCGCTTGCATGATGTTTTATAAATAGTAAAACTTCTTGAAGTTTTGGGCTAGTGGGGAAGAAGTAGCACATTATAGCAGACTAAAATGCATAGTTCAATCTTCACTATTAAAAGGTCTATTGGGAAAAAAATTATTGATCATACCATCCAAAAAAAAAAAATGTCTCTTGGCCATTCTTTTTTTTTTTTTTTTTTTGCAGTTTTTGGCTGGGGCTGGGTTTGAACTCACCACCTTTGGTATATGGGGCCGGCGCCCTACTCGCTGAGCCACAGGTGCTGCCCTATTGGCCATTCTTAATACCACTAAATTTTCTATTAGCTTCTCTTTATGTGACCTTTCAGCCTTTCACTTTTCTGCTGAGCTCCTTTCTTTATTCTCTTCTTCCCTCACCTGTATGTGGAAACTCAACATTCCTTCTCACTTATTAGATAGAAATCAATTGCACGCCTTTTACTTCCCTCCTAGCTAATCCTATGTAAGTTTTGAGGGCTATATATTCACACTAAAATAACTTTTTGAGGTGTCTTTGCTAAACTTGTTTACTTAGAGATTTCCAAAAAGTTTTTATAGTGAGCAATTTTATTTCTTGCCACTCATTCAAAAAAAGAAAAGAAATCTTCTGATAACGTGACAAATTTCTCCAAAGTTGCTAAGTTAGAAATTGGTAAAAGCAAGATTAGACTCTGGAATTCTTTGCCTGTCATTCCTCTGCTATTTGCTGTTTACTATCGTTATGCTGAAGAAGAAATTTCACTTTTGGTTTTTCTGAAGTCCTCTCTACTCAGAGGCTTTAAGGGCACAATATTAGTGACAAAATCTGGAGTTGGCTAGCTTCATAGGGCTAATTTCATGAGCATGGGACCTGTGTACTTATTCAAGACTTCATAGTTAGAAGTAATGATCTATTACTGTATTGAAATTCTTTTAAAAAATGTAAAGAAGCTACCCCGCACACTATGTAGCTGATTCTTCATTCATCAAACATCTCCCAAAGGCCATTATGAATTCTTTTTAATAGTACAGACATTTTTTTTCCTGCCTGTTCTTATAGCAGAGAATCTCCCATAAGAGCCTCCTAAAATTTAAAGCAACAGCTCCCTACCTGGGTGCCTGCACAATCTGTCTACAGGTCTGAGTCCATATTTCATGCCCCATCCCACATTTGGCACTCTGGGGTATATAAGAAGGAGAATTGCTTCCTACCATAAACTCCAGAGAGAAAATAAATACTGGACAGCATAAATTATAAAAAGAGGTTCTAAAAATGTAACCTCTTTGTAAAAATGAGGAGTTAGAGAACATACTAGCTGGCACATTAGGCAGAATCTTATGAAATTGCCAATGATCAGCCATACCTGGCCTAGAAGACCATTTCATGCGGCTCAAACCAATATATTCATATACATATACGTACACACACACACATTGCACAGGACTGTCTTTAACCATGGACAGGAAAACAGTATTTAAACCAAAGAATTCCCTGCATCAATCCAGAGTAAGATTTTTAGGAATAAGTATACTGCCAAATGTTCTGCAAATTTGATCATGTGTTTTGGCTGAAGACAATCTAAGACTCTGTGTATACACACACATACAGAGGGTGTCAAAAATGTGTACACATTTTAAGGAAGGAAAAAACTGATTAAAATTATAATACCCAAGTCACACTCGACTTCTATAATTACAAGAAGTGTTCAAACATGACTTGGATTCATCTTTTGTTATTAGTATGTATTGAGTATTACAATTTCGATGCAGGTTTTTCCTGCAGCTCTCTCACACGCACACACACACACACACACACACACATGCTTTTTGTTGGAAGTCTAGCCTAGAACCTGTTTTTATAAGTAAAATTTAACTGAAATATAGCTAAGCCTATTTGTTTACATATTGTCCATTGTTTTGACTTATAATGGCAGAGTTAAGCATTTGCCACAGAGAACTTCTGGTCAATAAAACCTAAAATGTACGTGATTTGGCTTAATACAAAAAATGTCCCAACTCCTAGTCTCCCCTGCTAGATGGCAAGATCCTTGAAGATAAGGAATTGTCTGTTTTGTTTGCTGCTCTATCTCCTGTGTCTACAACAATGCTTGAAACATAGAGGCCACTCTGCATCTGTTGAAGGCAGAAGTCAATAATAGCGAATGCAAATGTTCTCAAGGGCCCTTGCATCTGCGTCACTTGTGTCCTGAGCTTTCGGTTCCTGGCCCTTCCATTGCACAGGGACTGTCTTTAACCATGGAGAGAAAAAACAGCATTTAAACCAAAGAATCCCCTCCATCAATCCAGAGTAAGATTATTAGGAATTAGTATACTGCCAAATGTTCCCCAAATTTGATCATGTGTTTTGGCTGAAGACAATCTAAGACCAGTTCTCTTGAGAGACGGATTAAAGACTGATCAACTTGACATTCATTGTTGCATTAGCTTCTATGGTTGCTGTAATAAATTACTATGTAATTACTAAATTACAAATTTAGTGGCTTAATACAAATGGATTACCTTACATTTCTGGATGTCAGAAGTTCAAAATAGTTCTCGCTAAGCTAAAATTTAACTGTTAATAAGGCCATATTCCTTTCTGAGGGATAAGGAGACAATATGCTTCTTTGCCTTCTTTGTGCTTTCTTTGCCTTTGCTTCTGGAGGGTATCTACATTTCTTGGCTTGTCATCCCATTCTCTATCTTCAAATCAAGCAATGCAGCATCTTCTAATCTTTCTTGAACTTTGACTCTTCTGCTTCTTCCTTCTACTTATAAGGATTTTTTCATTACTTTGAACCCATTTGGACCATCCAAGATAATGTTCTCATCTCAACAAATAAGTCAACCTTAATTTCTTCTGCAATTTTAATTCTCCTTTGCCACGGGTTCTGGAGAGTAGTTGTGAACCTCCCTGAGAAACAATTATTCTGTTTAATCACTGAGATATGGATTCATGTTATTGTGTCAACTATATGAAATGTATAGTACTTAATTATCTTTATAATCCTTTTCCATTTTTAAAGCACTTTCAGATAATTCTGTGCCCATGATAGCACTGGCAAGTAGTAGAATGGGGAAAAAATATCAGTGATTATTTCAAAAGTGAAAAAAGTAAGAAGATAAGTGATATTGAGCAGACCAAGAATTGGCCAACAGTATAGTTTCAATTAGGAGTTAGGTATTCGGACTTCTGGCCAGTGATTTTTCTCTTTTGGTGTTGGAGTTAGTGGTAAATGTTTGAAACTTGTCGGCTCTGTTGCTCACATTCTTTTGTTATGGATTTGCTCGTAGGGCATGGATGGTATAGTGGTCTTTTTTAGTGTGCTGGAATTCTGCATTGCTGTGTCCCTCTCTGCCTTTGGATGCAAAGTAACCTGTTGTAATTCAAGCGGGGTGAGTCTTGGCCTTCTCCTGTGTTAGTTTCCTGTTGCTGCGTAATCAATTACATAAACAACATGGGTTAGTTCTCATTTTCCATGGGTTAGTGGACTTCCACTTAGAATCTTGCTAGGCCGTGATCAAGGAGATGTCTGGGGCTTTGGTCTCTTGGGAAGCTTTGACACTCTTCCATGCTCATGAGGCAGAATTCATGTCCTCTCAGGTGTAGAACTCAGGACGATGTGCTCTTTCTTAAGGTTTCTGGGGGAGGTTGTTGCCACTAATCTCTTGGTGTGAACCCACAACAACAGTGGCTTTGGGGCAAATAATGCTTACATCACTATCTCTTCCTGGTACCACTCCCCAGAAATCCCACGCCACACTAATTTTGTGAAGGGACTGTAACTTTTCTTAGTTTCGTGAAGGTCCCTACCATTTTGAGCCAGTGTGATATTTGCAATGATTTATTTGTATCCAACAAATCATAATTTGGGTGTCCTCTTGCTATCAACACAAGAAACCTGGTTCAAAGAAAAGTTCTATATTTTTTGTGGTAACTTGGTTTACTCAACGTGTTGGGCATCATTATCCACATGTGGTAGTGATCCACTTATTAGAACATAGCAATGACCATCAGCACTCAGCCTACAAGTTATCACTGATTGTGTCTGTGTAGGGAATCACCAAGAAGACCTTCTAGATTTATCTTGAGAAGAAATTGAGAGAAGAAAGTGTAAACTCTGACAATGATGACAGTACGTGGGCAGGAGAAGGAACCCCTAAGGTTATTCAGATGACTCACCTATGGCATTCTGATTGATTTCACAGGTTGTGCTAATTCTGCCACCAAATCCTCATGTGGCAGAAACAGCAGCTCCTGCACCATCTAACAGAGGTTTAATGCCACCAACAGATCAATAGAAAAATGTTCCAGGAAATCTATACTGATTGTAATTCAAGAACTCCACATGGGAAAGTGCCAGATCCAGCTCCATATATACATACATAAAAACATACATAATCCAATTCTGAAATATTATATACATACATATACATATGTTCATACACAGAATCAACTCAAAATCATACTCAGTTGTCAAAAAATAAAATGGTAATCTAGTATCTTTTTGGACAACCTGGATGGAACTGGAAACCATTCTTCTAAGTGAACCATCACAAGACAGGAGAAACAAACACGTGTACTCAACACAAAATTAGAACTAATGGCTCCACACTTAAGTGCATGTGTGGAAGTAAAGCTCAGGGAAAATGAAGCCGGAGGGGGGAGGAGATGGGTAAATTCACACCTGTGGGGCACAGTGACCACAATCGTGGTGAAAGGCACACTTATAACTTTGACTCAATCTGTACAAAAAGAGTGTGTAAACAAATGTGTGTACCTCCTGATATTCTGAAATAAAAAAAAAAAGAAAAAAACACATTATATTCTTGTTCTTTCTCAAAAACTCAACAACTTATTGCATAGGCTTTTTGTATCAGAGTATCCCAAATTAAATAAATACATCATGCATTTAATGAGGCAACGTGAAGGAAAAATGAATTTTCATTCATCTTTAGGACTTTATGTAAGGGCATTAAATTGTCAGGAAGTATTGCTGAAATGAGGCTTCCAAGAAGAATATATATTTCTGCTTTCCTCTCTAACACTCATCTCACCTGTTTAACATTTTTTTTTCTACCTTTGAGGACATGAAGTACTTTTTGCTTCAGGAAGCTGATGCATGGCTCTCCCCTCTCCTCCTTCTTTCCTTCTCCCACAAAAAGTACCTTGGAATAGCACAGTCAGTCTTTGCATACACAGAAGCCATTATTTGAGTATTAAGTACACACTGGAGTAAAAATCACATCATGGCTGAGATTCCATTTGTATTTTCTATCTATTTCTTCTTCCTCCTCCTCTCCCCTCCATTGGACAGAATTATATCTTAACCGAATTTGTATCTAGTGTCACATATGAAAATGTGCAACACATGGTATTTGTTAAAAGTTTGTTAAATACATTTGCTTTTCTATAGCAGAGCAAAAATAAATTAAATAAAATTAGAAGCAATCTGTTCATGTGCCACCTAGTTCCCATTCAGATGCAATATGGTGGAAAAAGACCAACTGCTGATGTCAGGAAATATAGTAAATAATGTGGGCTCTCTCACATCGCAAAGTCCCAAAACACCAGATGCTAGCGTGGATGTGGAGAGAAGGGAACACTTCTATACTGCTGATGGGATTGCAAACTAATACAGCCTTTTTGGAGAGAAATATGGAGAATCTTCAAAGATCTAAAAGTAGACCTTCCATTAGAGTCTGCAATCCCATTACTAGACATCTACCCAGAAGAACAAAAATCATTTTACTACAAAGACATTTGCCCAAGATATTTATTGCAGTTCTATTTATAATAGCCAAGTCATGGAAGCAACCTAAGAGCCCACCAACCCATGCATGGATCAACAAACTGGTATATGTATACCATGGAATATTATTCAGCCATTAAAAAAGATGGAGACTTTACATCTTTTACATTTACCTGGATGGAGTTGAAATACTTTCTTCTTAGTAAAGTATTGCAAGAATGGAAAAGAAAATAATCCAATCCAAAACTCCTTGTTAACATGAAATCAATATATAAACAAGTACATGCTCATAAGAACAACAAAACACTAACACAATCCAGTTTGGGGGTAGAGGGAAGCGGGAGAGGGAAGGGAGGAGGGCATCTGGCAAAAGGAGGAAGGGCAGGAGGCGGGATCTCACCTACTGCGCACATTGTGAAGGTGTGAAAGACGCCCCCTGGGGGAGGGGCCCTTCTACAAATGGAGCTTTACCCCGGAAGTGAGAACAATGGAACCTAAAAATTATACCTTCATATTAATTTGAAAAAAATTTTACCCCCCCCAAAAAATAACATGGGCTTTCTAATTGGACAATCCTGGGTTTTCACTTTGAAATCCCATCTTTTTTATTTGTTACCTGTGTAGCCATGAACATACCACAGAATTTCTTGATGCCTCGTATTTCTCTTAAGGAAAATAGTAACACTACTACCTATTTCATAGACCCGCCGTAATTACTTGATATGATATAGATTGAACAACCACTACTCTCTCTGGCACATAGTGGGCCTTGAAAATTTTAATTTATATATACATGATTATATATGCATATATGTGTGTGTGTGTATATATATATATATACATATATATATATGAAAACAACAACTCTTTACTGCCTGAGAGAATGGGCTTTTTCTAAAGTAGTATCAATACTTTCATTAGACAGATAAAGCCCCTTGTGCTCACGGGGTT
>CAUYRH010176877.1:0-27305 GCA_963574655.1 Perodicticus potto | reverse complement strand
TCCTGTAATCTTAGCACTCTGGGAGTCTGAGACAGGTGGATTGCCTGAGCCCAGGAGTTGGGAGACCAGAGAAACTAGCTGGGTGTAATGGCAGGTGTCTCTAATTCCAGCTTCTTTTTTTTTATTTTTTTATTTTTTTTGAGACAGAGCCTCAAGCTGTCACCCTGGATAGAGTGCAGTGACATCACAGCTCACAGCAACTTCCAATTCCTGGGCTCAAGCGAGTCTCCTGCCTCCGCTTCCCAAGTAGCTGGGACTAAAGGCGCCTGCCACAATGCCTGGCCATTTCTTGGTTGCAACCGTCATTGTTGTTTGGTGGGCCCAGGCTGGATTCGAACCCATGAGCTCAGGTGTACGTGGCTGGCGCCTTAGTCTGTTGAGCCACAGGCACTGAGCCTAATTCCAGCTTCTTAAAGCAAGAGGCAAGAGGATTGCTTGAGCCCAAGAGTTCGAGGTTGCTGTGAGCTATGACAACATTGCTCTCTACACAGGGTGACAGAGTGAGACTATGTCTCAAAAAAAAAACCCTCTTCATTTCACATGCAATATTAATGAGCCAGACACAGTGGTAAAAATATTTTGTTATTTTAATAAGCCGTTTGTATTGTGACATAAAAATTGAAACCATAAAGATGGAGTTTTCGGTGATATTATTGAAAATGACTTTGTTTTTAACTATACTTTCTAATCTCAGCCTTTATGTTGATGTTCAGAGATTTCAGAATTACTTGAGGTGTTTTGTTTGCAAGGAATCCCATATCACCTTATGCAAATGTGCCTTGGCCTAAAATCAGTCATGAGCTAAAATGGGGCCCCAGGAATCTAGTGGTTATTGAACCAAGATGTAATGTCCAGGAGGCTCACAATGGTGGCATTTATACTCGTTTGATTAATAAGCCTATCATATTGAGGTTCCTAAAATTCGTGTATGTATGTGCTATATTGAATATATTTTCTTTCTAATGACCAGCCCTCTTCTCATTTTGTTTCTCCTCATTAGAATCATGTATTTAATAAAAATGTGTTGAAATTTATTTTCTTAACCCTTGTTTTATTCATCTTCCCTTCTTCTTTTTTTTTTTTTTTTTTGAGACAGAGTCTCACTATGTCACCCTTAGTAGAGTGCCATTGCATCACAGCTCTCAACAACCTCAAACTCTTGGGCTTACGCAATTCTCTTGCCTCAGCCTCCTGAGTAGCTGTGACTATAGTCGCCCGCCACAATGCACAGCTATTTTTTTGTTGCAGTCGTCAGTGTTGTTTAGCTGGCCCAGGCTGGGTTCAAACCTGCGAACTTCAGCAGTCTGAGCCAGAGTGAGACACCTCCCCCACTTCCCAGCCACGCCCCCATCACTAAAAATAGCTGGGCATTGTGGCCCATTCCTTTCCTCCCAGCTACTCAGGAGCCTGAAATAAAAAAATCACTTGAGCCCAAGTTTTTAAGTTTGCTGTGAGCTGTAACACCATGGCGCTCTACTGAGAGTGACAAAGTATGACTCTGTCTCAAAGGAAAAATAAAAAATCCATCATCTAATTTTTTTTTTTTTTAATTGAGACAGAGTCTCACTTTGTGACCCTCAGTAGAGTGCTGTGACATCACAGCTCAGAGCAGCATCAAACTCTTGGGCTTAAGCGATTCTCTTGCTTCAGCCTCCCAAGTAGCTGGGACTACAGGCACCCGCCACAACCCCTGGCCTTTTTTTTTTTCTGCTTTTTTATTTAACAGGCTTGGGCTGGGTTGGATCCCACCAGCCCCAGTATGTGTCCCTGGTGCCCTGACCGCTGAGGTACAAGCGCCGAGCCCCATCATCTAATTTTTATCTGTGGGAAAAATTTTACCTTATTTCTCTCATACTAACATCTACCAATATGTTGTTTCTTAGAACTTTGGATATTCTCCCTATAATTTAGGAACTTATGCTGGGCAAGCATGCTTTTTCCCTCACTTGTCTCCATTTCCACTCTTACTTATCAGTGCATTCTAGATTACTAGCCATTACTTCCCAAAACAAGTTTTGTTTCCCTTATGCTTTTATTCCTTTATTCTTTATCCTGAAAAGTTGTTTACTTCTTAGTGAATTGTTACACACTTTTGAAGGTTCAGCTTAACTCTCACCTTCAATTTTTATAAACTCTTTTCCCTTTGATGTATTTTTTTGATACTTTTCATTTTTCTGTAGAAATGCTGTATTGTTTGCATTTTTTTATTATGTGGCACATTATGTAAGGTAGGTAATGATTTTTAGCCTATATCCCTTCTTATTCTTCAAGGTAAGAAATTATGCCTATTTTTGTTTTAACCTTCTGACATGTATTAGTTTTATAAATATTTAATTGATTGAAGTTTTGGTGAAAGAGCAGGGATGATTTTTACTTAGAAAAGAGTTAATCTGGCTCAGCGCCTGTGGCTCAACAGGTTAAGGAGCCAGCCACGTACACCTGAGCTGGCGGGTTCGAATCCAGCCTGGGCCTGCCCAACAATGACGGCTGCAACCAAAAAATGGCCGGGCGTTGTGGCGGACACCTGTAGTCCCAGCTACTTGGGAGGCAAAGACAAGAGACTCGCTTGAGCCCAGGAATTGGAGGTTGCTGTGAGCTGTGATGCCACGGCACTCTCTCCAGGGTGACAGCTTGAGGCTCTGTCTCACAAAAAAAAAAAAAAAAAAAAAAGAGTTAATCTGGCTCAGTGCTTGTGGCTCAACGGGCTAAGGCGCCGGCCACGTACACCTGAGCTGGCAGGTTCGAATCCAGCCAGGCCCGACAAACAACAATGACGGCTGCAACTAAAAAATGGCCGGGCGTTGTGGCGGACACCTGTAGTCCCAGCTACTTGGGAGGCAGAGGCAAGAGACTCGCTTGAGCCCAGGAATTGGAGGTTGCTGTGAGCTGTGATGCCACGGCACTCTATCCAGGGTGACAGCTTGAGGGTCTGTCTCAAAAAAAAAGGAAAGAGTTAATCTGGGCACGGTGGCTCACGTGTGTAATCCCACCACTCTGGGAGGCTGAGGAGGGAGAATTGCTTGAGCTTAGGAATTCGAGACTTGACTGAGCGAGAGTGAGATCCCAACTCCTAAAAAAATGGAAAAACCCAGCTGGGCGCTGCCACGAGTGCCGGTAATCCTAGTGGCTTCTGGAAGCTGAGGCAGCGGGTGTCCACAGCCCGAGTCTGAGGTTGCAGTGGGCTATGATGCCATTGCACTCTGCTCAGGGCATAGGGTGGGACTCTGTCTTAACAACAACAACAGAAAAAGAGTTAATATCATACTAAGTGATTCTACTTTGCAGTTCTTGATGCTTGTATTATACAAAGATCTAGGAAAACAGATTTTTTTTACATTTCTTTACGTTTCTTTGAGGAAATTTCTTATATAAGTGATTATGATCTGAGAGAAAATATGTTTTATTTACTTAGTAGATCTTCTATTACACTAATTTATACCTCTCATGAGACTGTCTGCAATTTGAGTTGTAGGATTTCTGTGTCCATTTCTTATGTTCATTAACTTTTATTTTTTCCGCTAATTGTAATGTAATTTGTGGAATGTGTCTATTTTATTTGATTACTGTTTGTTTTTCAACGTGATTTTGAGAGAATAGATTCTAACAGTAATGAAGGTAGAGTCTCAAATTGTTTTTTACAAGTAGCTGTAATCAGTTTTGTTCATATTTTATATACCTTGTATGTTTTAGCCAAGCTAGTCTTTATGGGAAACGGAGAAGTCAGAAAGAGGAAGATGAGCAAGAAGATCTTACTAAGGATATGGAAGACCCCACACCTGTACCCAACATAGAGGAAGTAGTACTTCCTAAAAATGGTTTGTATTCTTTTGCATGAGAGTGTTAGATGTAATTTAATCGTTCTCAGCAGTGCCATGGGATGATTCGCTTCTTGGTGTGTGTCCATAGGTCTCACCTTTCAAAAAAGAATAGACTCCCCTTATTAATGTTAACTTTTAGAAATTTCCTCTTCCTCAATAACTTGATATACTTTTGCCTATTCCTTTATTGAGGAAACATACTAACTGTAACCAAAAATTCTCTAAATGTATTAGTAATACAGCACATTCTTCATAGTTGACCGTCTCCCTACATTAACTACCTCCTCAAGTTGACTTAACTTTCATAGACTGAACATGCATCACATATACTCAGTGCAAGACTGATCTGTGTATATTTCCCACCTCTATAAGTTGTATCTTTTTTTTTTTTTTTTTTTTTGGAGACCTAGTCTCACTGTGTTGCCCTAGGTAGAGTGCTGTTGTATCACAGCTCACAGCAACCTCAAACTCTTGGGCTCAAGGAATTCTCTTGCCTTAGCCTCCCAAGTAGCTGGGACTACAAGTGTCCTTCACAATGCCCAGCTATTTCTTTGTTGCAGTTGTTTAGCTGGCCTGGGCTGGGTTTGAACCCACCACCCTCGGTGTATGTGGCTGGCGCCATAACCACTGTGCTCTGTGCACTGAGCCTCTAAGTTGTATCTTGACCAGTTGGACTGTGACACATAGTATTTATTTGTCCTCTATAAAATTTATCCTCTTATCTTCACCAGTTGAATCTACTCTATACCAGTGGGTGGAAGATGTAGGCTTTGTCCCTTAGTTGTACTATTTTTTTTCTACAGTATAAATTGTAGTATAAGTTGTTCTTTCATGTTTATTACCACCACACATTGGGCTAATGTCCTATTGCATATCACTTGTTACGGAACATTTTTTTTCTACACGAAAGGCTGGCATATCCTACAATTACTGAAAAATTTTAGTGTTAATCCAGACATGATGGCCCAAAGGAAAAAATTCAAATAGCTGCCATTGAAGGAAAAGGTTGATCTTCTACATTTTCTGGAAAGCAGCAGCCAAAGAAAGGCAGCAGAACATTTTGTTGTTAATAAGACCATAGTTGCAACATCCAGAAACATAAACAGGAGAGTACTTAGAGAGATGGTAAAGAGTACAAAGACCTACAACAGAAAAGGAGGAAAACTTCCCTGGATGAAGTCAATGAAGCCACATTAAGTTGGTTCAGACAAATGAGTACAGCCTGAATCTCTGGACCACTGATCCAAGAAACTGTTAAACAATTTTTACAGGGGTGGCAGATTTCCAAGCATCAATCAAGTGGTTGGTTTGAGAAAATTAAACCGTTATATGAGATCTCTCTGGAAGTCTTGTGTGGTGAATCCAGGGAGTTCCCAGTATAGTTTGTGGAAGAGACTCCAAAAGAAGAGGATGTCAGGCATCTGATAATGCAGTTGAAGTCATTTTCTGTGGAAAAATGCCCAGCTATGCTGAGTGGTGTAGTCATTGTTGAGAGTGCTTTCTCCACTTAAGTTTGTGATAAAAATAGGAAACAGACCAAGATAGACTCTTTAAGAAAGACTGATTAACCCATGAGAAAGCAGTAAATGTATTGATTTTGTATGGTACATCATATATGATTTTTACTGTATTTTGATTATGTATGATTTCATATGATACTCTAGTAACAGCTGACGAAGAAATTAAAGTACATGTTACATATAAGTGCAGTAGGCCTAGATTCTTATGTTGACCAGTTTGGCACAGTCCCTGGGTTTTAAATTTCTTGATTTTTAATTTCAATAGAATTAATATTTATATATAAAAAAGTAGAATACGCCAGGTGCGGAGGTTTATGCCTCTAATGTCAGCACTTGAGAGGCCAAGGCTAGTGGATTGCCTGAGCTCATATGTTCGAGACCAGCCTGAGCCAGAGCGAGACCTCGTTTCTAAAATAGCCAGGCATTGTGGCGGGCGCCTGTAATCCCAGCTACTTGGGAAACTGAGGCAAGAGAATTGCTTAAGCCCAGGAGTTTTAAGTTGCTGTGAGCTATGATGCCACGCTATGCTACCAAGGGTGCCAAAGTGAGACTTTGTCTGAAAAAAATAAATAAATAAATAAAAAGTAGAATTCATATTGATGTGCAGTTTAATGTGTTCTAACATTATTTTATATAAATTTGAATTTGAAGACCTCTGGTAATAAATTTGTTTATTAAGGTCCAAGCGAGGTGACTCATGCCTGTAATCCTAGCACTCTTGGAGGCCAAACTGGGTGGACTACTTTAACTCAGGAGTTTACGACTAACCTGAGCAAAAGCAAGATCCTCATTGCCTCTCAAAACAGAAAAACGGAGGCAAGAGGCTCACTTGAGACCAAGAGTTCTAGAATCCTGTGAGCTATAATGATGGCACTACTCAAGGAGACAGAGTAAGACTCTGTCTGAATTTTGGGGGCAAGACACAATTGTAAGAGGGACTTTACCTAACACATGCAATCAGTGTAACCTGCTTTCTTGTGCACTCAATGAATCCCTAACAATCAAAAAAAAAAAAAGAGTCTTTCAAAAAAGAAAAAAAAATTTGCATTTTAAGTGTAACAGACCTCAACAAACCTAACTTCTATTCACTGTCATTAAGCTTAAGATGTACTTTAAATTGTCATCAAGTGCTTTTTTAAAGAATTGGTCATTAGATGTTCATGTCCTCAGTGAGACAGTTGTTACATTTTGAAAAATAAACTCTAGCACACTCCAAAAGGAAAGGACACGTGATAGGCATTTATTAATTTATGTTCCATGTCTACTCCTGTTTATGGGGGTGGGTCATAAATGATAGTCTACAAAAGAAAAATGTCTGTACAAATATCTATTGGTGAGTTATAATTCTTAGGCCAGTTCTAATTTTACAATGAAAAATTTCATTGGGTGGCTGGGTGCAGTGACTCATACCTAAAATCCTAGCACCCTGGGAGAGTATTGTTTGAGCTTTGGAGTTCAAGACCAGCCTGAGCAAGAGTGAGACCCCATCTCTACTAAAAATAGAAAAATTAGCCAGGTGTTGCTTGGCAGCTGCCTGTAGTCCCAGCTACTTCCTCAAGAGCTGAGGCAGGAGGATTCCTTGAGCCCAAGAGTTTGAGGTTTCTGTGAGCTAGTTTGAAGCCTTGGCACTCGGGCAAAAGAGTGAGACTTTGTCTCAATTAAAAAAATAAAATAAAAGGGGTCGGTGCCTGTGGCTTAAGTGGCTAAGGCACCAGCCACGTACACCTGAGCTGGTGGGTTTGAATCCAGCCCAGGCCCACCAAACAATGACAGCTCCAACCAAAAAGTAGCTGGGCATTGTGGTGTGTACCTGTAGTCCCAGCTACTTGGGAAGTGGAGGTAGGAAAATCGCTTGAGCCCAGGAGTTGGAGATTGCTGTGAGCTGTGATGCCACAGCACTCTACCCAGGGCGACACCTTGAGGCTCTGTCTCAAAAAAAAAAAAAACAAAAAAACCCCTCTAAGTTGACTACTCAAGGGACTATAACAAACTTGTTAACATATGGAGGTAGTTGACATAAGGAACTAGGCCTATTGTAGTGATACATAAATGTGATGCATGCCTGATCCATGAAAATTATTAGGTCAACTTAAGTATGTGGTCATTGTAGGGATTTGGTCAACAATGAAGGTAGTGTATGTGTTTATATAGGGTATATGTGATATTTTGATACGGGCATAAACTGTAAATTATATCTGGGTAATTTGGGTGTCCTTTACCTCACGCATTTATCATTTCTTTGTGTTAGGAGCATATCTGTTCATCTCTTTCATTTATTTTCATTTATTGATTTATAATTATTTCTAGTTATTTTATAGTATGCTCTAACTTATTATTAATTATAGTCACTTTGTTGTGCTATCAAGTATTTCTTCTATCTCACCATATTTTTGCATCCATTGACCATCCTCTGCTTTATCCCTTTCTTCTTCCTACCCTTGAATAATTGTTATTCTACTCTTTGTCTCCATGAGATCAAGTGGCTTTATTATTTAATTCCCAGGTATGAGTGAGAACCTGGAAGGTTTGCCTTTTTGTTTTTTTTAATTGTTTGGGATTCATTGAGGATACAAAGAATTAGGTTACACTGATGAGGGTTGTTTGGTAAAATCCCTCTTGAAGGTTTGCCTTTTTGTGTTTAGTTAATTTCACTTAACATAATATACCATTTATATTTTCTACAATTTATGTATTTTATTTTGCGCTGCTGTGTGTTACCCTGGTCGTAGCCTAAATCACTAAGGATAATGATGAGAAAAATGCAAGCAAAGTACCCCAGCAGTTCTTGAGCTCATGATGAAGGGAGACAGTAGAACAATATAGCATCAGAATTAGTACTTGAGGAAATAAATGAGCACAAAGTTGAATACCTTAGAGTAAGTAACATTTTTATCTTGAGGGCAATGATTCTTTTTTGAGATAGATCTGGTCTTACTGTGTTGCCTTGACTGGAGGACAGTGGCAGCATCATAGCTCAGTGTAACCTCAGAATTCTGGTCTCAAGTGATTCTCCTTTCTCTGCCTCCCAAGTAAACTGGGATTACAGGTGCACACCACAATGCCTGGCTAACTT
Organism: Perodicticus potto; assembly: GCA_963574655.1. Taxonomy (NCBI): domain Eukaryota; kingdom Metazoa; phylum Chordata; class Mammalia; order Primates; family Lorisidae; genus Perodicticus; species Perodicticus potto. The sequence continues at coordinate 18,894 of CAUYRH010176877.1, read as the reverse complement.
TAAAAACATTTTGTTTTCGTAGACATGGGTCTTGCTGTGTTTTTCAGGTTCGTCTGAAACTCCTGGCTTTGAGTGATCCTCCTGCTTTGCCCTCCTAAAGTGCTGTCATTATAGGCATGAGCTAGCATGCCCAGTCTTCTCAGAGCAATTTTAAGATACTACATTACCCATGAAAACCTCAAGTAGACCTACTAGTAATTAAGGTTTAGTTACCAAAACAATAGGAAATACTGAGAAAATAGGCTAAATAAACACAGGCGAAGAGGTTGGTTTAAGAAACAGGAAAATTAAGGTAAAATTGTAAGGCAAAAGAAGGAAAATGTAAAATATGAAAAAAAATTGGTGTGAAAGATCCAGAATTTGAAATCTATCTTACATGAATTTTAGAAGTAGACAATAGAGGGTATTATGGGAGGAAATATCAAAGAAATAATAGAAAATTTATGAGAACTGAAGTGAAACTTGAGTATTAAGACTTCAAGGACCGGGCCTGGTGCCTGTGGCTCAACGGGCTAAGGCACCAGCCACGTACACCTGAGTTGGTGGGTTCGAATCCAGCCCGGGCCAGCCAAACAACAATGATGGCTACAACCATAAAACAGCTGGGCATTGTGGCAGGCTCCTGTAGTCCCAGCTACTTGGGAGGTGGAGGCAAGAGACTCGCTTGAGCCCAGGAATTAGAGGTTGCTGTGAGCTGTGATGCCACAGAACTCTCTCCAGGGTGACAGCTTGAGGTTCTGTCTCAAAAAAAAAAAAAAAAAAATACTTAAAGGACCTTATCAAGATAATTGAAGAAAAATCACAACATTTAGTTCTCTTAAACTTAACTTCAAGGACTTTGAGTAGAAATTAAGCCCAGAAGTATCAGTTTTTCTCGATGATTTATGTTCTTTGGATCTCTCACAATGTCTCAAATATATTTATTTTATATTTCGTTAACTTTGTACCATTTCATATCTGCATCTATTACTTTATTTGGCTTTTATTTCTTTTATGGTATAAAGTATAAATTTTATTTCATATTTCTGTGTGTAAAATTTAGAAACCATGGCTCAAGTTCCTTCAAGTAACTTCCTGGCGATTGATTAAAATTATATGAATTCATAGATTAATGTAGGGGAGAACTGCAGCCTTTCTTAAGTTTTCTCTGCCATATATAATGGCATACCTCTGCTTTTATTCACCTTTTCTTTTATATTCTTTAATCGTTTAATTTTCTTCATAAATTGCTTTTTGGTATTTTTTGTTTTATATTGATTCCTAGATAAATTTGTAGATGCCAAAAGAACTGATTCTTAGATAAATTACTTTTATTACTATTTTTTTTAACTTGGAAGATATTGTTCAAAATTTTAGCTTAAGAGTACATTCATTGCCTAGGATACATTGTATTGGTACAATCATAGCTCACTGTAACTTTTAACTCTCTGGTCTCAAGGGATCTTTCTGTCTTGGTCTTAAAAGTGCTAGGACTACAAGCATATGCCAGCCCACACAGTTTTTTTGCTTCTTCTTTTTTTTTTTTTTGTAGAGACAGAGTCTTACTTTATCGCCCTCGGTAGAGTGCCATCACACAGCTCACAGCAACCTCCAACTCCTGGGCTTAGGCGATTCTCCTGCCTCAGCCTCCTGAGTAGCTGGGACTACAGGCGCCCGCCACCACGCCCGGCTCTTTTTCTGTTTTGCAATTCAGCCGAGGCCAGTTTGAACCCACCACCTTCGGTATATGGGGCCGACCCCCTACTCCATGAGCCACAGGCGCCGCCCTTTCTTTTTTCTTTTTAAGGGTTTCATTGTGTTTCCCATGTTGGTCTTGAACTCCTGATCTCAAGCAGTCCTTCCACCTGGGCATCCCTAAGTGCTGGGATTACAGTTATGAGCCATAATGCTCAGCCTGATTTTAGTCTTTTGGAATTTTATTTACTCATATTTTATTGTACAGCATATAGTCCAATTTGGTGACCCTTTACATGTATTGTGCTTAAAAAAGACATGTATTCTGAGCCGCGTCTATGGCTCAATGGGTAGGCCCCATATACCAAGAGTGGAGGCTTCAAACCTGGCCCTGGCCAAACGGCAGCAAAAAAATAGCTGAGCGTTGTGGCCGGCGTCTGTAGTCCCAGCTACACATTAGTCACATTCAAAGTGCTTCCATTGGGGTTGGGCGCTCATAGCTCAGTGAGTAGGGCACCAGCCACATACACCGAGGCCAGCAGGTTCAAGCCCGACCTGGGCCAGCTAAACAACAATGACAACTGCAACAATAACAACTGAAAAATAGCAGAGCATTGTGATGGGTGCCTGTAGTCCCAACTACTTGAGAGGCTGAGGCAAGAGAATTGCTTAATCTACTTGGAAGGCTGAGGCAAGAGAATTGCTTAATCTTCTTGGAAGGCTGAGGAAAGAGAATTGCTTAAGCCCAAGAGTTTGAGGTTGCTGTGAGCTGCGATGCCACGGCACTCTACCCAGGGCAACATAGTGAGACTGTGTCTCAAGAAAAAAAAAGAACAACAAAGTGCTCCCATTGGGAAGCTATGAGCTAACACCAAATGCCTAGTTCACCCTTCAGAACAAGTTGGAACTCTTTTTCTGGATTGGCCACCAAAGCTATTGTTGTCTTATCCTTGATGTCCTGAATGTCATCAATATTTCATTTATCTTTGAGTAAAGAAAAAATTCACTGGGGGCCAGGTAAGGTGAGTAGGGAGGATGTTCCAGTGCACTTACTTATTAGCTTAAAAACTTCCTCACAGTGCTTGGCACCTGTACTCAGAGTGGTTAGGGCTCCAGGCACATATACCAACGCAAACAGGTTTGAACTCGTACTGGGCCTAGTAAACAACAATGACAACTGCAACAAAAAAAAATAGCTGGGCTTTGTGATGGGCGCCTGAAGTCCCTGCTACTTGGGAGGGTGAGGCAAGAGAATCGCTTAAGCCCAGGAGTTGGAGGTTGCTGTGAGCTGTAATGCCACAGCACTCTGCTGAGGGTGACATAGTGAGACTCTGTCTCAAAAAAAAAAAAGAAAACTCCCTCACAGGGTTGGGTGCAGTGGCTCACGCCTATAATCCTAGTACTCTGGAAGGCCGAGATGGTGGATGGCCTGAGCTCACAGGTTGGATACCAGCCTGAGAAAGTGCGAGACTCTGAAAAATAGCGAGGCCTTGTGGCCGGTGCCTGTAGTCTCACAATCTCGGGAGGCTGAGACAAGAGAATTGCTTGAGCCCAAGAGTTTGCGGTTGCTATGAGCTGTGATGCCAGGACGCTCTACCGAAGGTGACAAAGTGAGACTCTGTCTCAAAAATAAAAAAAATTTAAAACTCCCTAATAGACAGTGTTCATGGGTTAGCTCCTTTGGGGCCATTTTTGCATATACTTTTTTCATGCCAAGATTTCAGTTTAGATTTTATAGTTTTCTGTTGAGTTTACTTGGTCTGCTATGCTTCTCATAGTCAGCCAACAATTGTGATGCACAATTAAGTGGATTTTTGCGATATTTTCATCAGTTCTGCTCATTACTGGCTGCCCTGACCTCTCTTCATCAGTGACACCTCTCCCCTGATAAAATCTTTTTTTTTCCTTTTCAGACAGAGTCTCATGCTGTCTGTTGCCCTAGGTAGAGAGCTGTGGCATCACAACTCACAGCAGCTTCTAACTTCAGCTCAAGCAATCCTCTTGCCTCAGTTTTTCTATTTTTAGTAGAGACAGGGTCTTGCTTTTTCTCAGGCTGGTCTTGAACTGGTGAGTTCAAGCAGTCCACCCGCCTCAGCCTCTGAGGGTGGTGCTAGGATTACAAGCTTGAGCCACTCCACCTGGCCTACCTTTGATAAAAATGTTTAGTCCATTTGTACACTGCCATTTTGTTCATGTCATTGATTCCCATAAACTTGGACTTACATGTTCCTGATTTCACTTCTTCTCTTGCCAAGTTTAACAAGAAATTTGATGTTTGTTCGTTGTTCTAATTGAAGCTTCAACATTCTCATGATAGCACACAAAAACGTGCAACAACAGAATGAATGCCACCCCTCAGCAAGATATTGCCACTCACAACACAGACGCAGCTGTGTGACACTGCTATACCAAGATTAAGAAACCATACCGAGCTGTTTACAGCTTGTTACAGTGTTGCCAACATAAGCACTCAGTGGCAAGCTCTCAAAGTTCATTGTCAGACCTTATATTGTAACTCAAAAGTTTTTTCTTGGAAGGATCACAAAGGTACACTATTAAGTGCGAACAGGTGAGTGCTAAGGGATAAGCACACTATGGTTAACATTTAGATAGAATTGTATAACCTTCAGGATATATTTTAATGTCCACTGGGTAAACAGTTCTTCCTTAATTTATCTATCTAAACAATGAGTGGCACAGAAATGGGAATCAAAACAAATGCACTAGAAACTTCTTTTAAAAGGTTTTGGGAAAGGTATTTAAAGGTTCTCTTCATGTTTTGTTCTGATTATTTTCTGTATTGTTTTCTTTTATGATAAAAAATATATCTGGGTAATTACAGGTTATAATATCTTCGGTTAAGTGTAAATCTTTCACAGCTGAGCTTATGATATTTTCATGAAAGTGAATAGTGAATGGTGTTGGAGTTGCAGTTAGGTGTGTGTATTTTTCAATCATGTCCTGGTGTGCTCTTTTCTTTTCTTTTCTTTTCTTTTTTCATTTTTTTGAGACAGAGTCTTACTGTGTCACTCTCAGTAGAGTGCTGTGACATGACAGCTCACTGGAACCTCAAACTCTTGGGCTTAAGCGATTCTCTTGCCTCAGCCTCCCAAGTAGCTAGGACTACAGGCACCCGCCACAAAGCCCAGCTATTTTTTTGTTGCTGTTGTCATTGTTTAGTTGGCCTGGGCCGGGTTCAAACCCACCAGCCTCAGAGTATGTGGCTGGTGCCCTAACAACTGTGCTGTGGGCGCCGAGCCAGATGTGCTTTTTTCTTATAAATAGAGCTTTCCTCCTAAAACGTGATTCTGTTTTTTTTCTTCTAGTGAACCCAAAGAAAGATAGTGAAAATACACCTGTTAAAGGAGGAACTGTAGCGGATCTAGGTAATTACCAAAAATAATCTATCCACTGGTCTGTTTTTTCTCTTGAACTTATCAGTTCCTTTTTACTGAGTGGTGTTGCTTTCCATTGCTATGCTTTATGCTTTTATAATTGTTTCTTTATTTTTTTTTTTAAATTAGAGATGGCTTTCTTGTCATGTTGGAGTATAGTGATGTGATCATATCTCACTGCAGCCTCGGTCTACTATGCTTATATGCTTATGTATGCGCTTTTTTTTTTCCTTAAAAAAAAAAGAGGGATGGGGGTCTGTCTCTTTTGTCTAAGGTGGAGTGCAATCGTACAATGGTAGATCATTGCACCATTGATCTTCTGGGCTCCTTTGCTCCTCAGGCCTCAGTCTCCTGAGCAGCTGGAATTCCAAGCACATACCACCATGTTTGGCTAATTTTTTTTGCTAATTTTTATTTTATTGAACAGCCAGGGTCTTCCTGTATTGCCCGGCCTGGATTTAAACTCCTAGCCTCAAGCAGTCCGCTGGCTTGGGCTTCCCAAAGTGCAGAGATTATTAGCGCAAGTTACCACACACAGCCTCATTTTATTTTCTTCCTTCCTCCCCTCTTTTGCTGTCATCCTGGATAGCGTGCCATGGCGTCTTAGCTCACAGCAGCCTACTACTGTGGCTTAAACAATCCTCTTGCCTGAGTTTTTCTATTTTTAGAAGAGACCGGGGGTGGGAGGTGGAGTGGGGTATGGTCTCACTCAGGCTGGTCTCGAACTTGTGAGCTCAAGCATTCCACCTGCCGCAGCCTGTCAGAGTGCTAGGATTACAGACATTAGCCACCGCGTCTGGCCTTTTCTTTTTGTAGACAAAGTTTGACTGTGTTACCCAGGCTTATCTCACAGGCTTTGCTTCAAGTGATTCTTTCACCTGATTCTCCTGAGTAGGTGGGATTATAGGAACAAGCCACTACACTGTACCCAGTTGCTATGCTTACCTCAACAGGATATTATCTATGGTTATCTTTAGTACTGTTGTGATTTGGTTTGCTACCTTGTTAGGAATTTTAATTTTCTACCTTTCATTGTTTTTAGTCCATGATTTTGCCTCTTAGACCCTAGTGTTTTCCTATAGTCTAGCAAAGATGGTAACATTGTACTTGAAGTGGATTATTTCATTTTTAAAGAGACAGTTCTAATTTAAGTACTTTTAAAAAATCTTCTGGCCAGCACCTGTGTCTCAGTGGGTGGGGTGCCAGCCCCATATACCGAGGGTGGCAGGTTCGAACCCGGCCCCAGCCAGACTATAACAAAAAATAGTCGGGTGTTGTGGGCACCTGTAGTCCCAGCTACTTGGGAGACTAAGATAAGAGAATCGCCTAAGCCCAAGAGCTGGAGGTTGCTGTGAACTGTGACACCACAGCATTCTATTGAGGGCGTCAAAGTGAGAGTCTGTCTCTAAAAAAATATGTATTTATTTATTTATTTTTTAATTTTTTTTTTTTTTGAGACAAGAGTGTCACTGTGTTGCCCTTGGTAGAGTGCCATGGCATCACATCTTAGAGCAACCTTCAACTCTTGGGCTTAGGCGATTCTCTTGCCTCAGCCTCCCGAGTGGCTGGGACTACAGGTGCCTGTGACAACGCCCAACTATTTTTTTGTTGCGGTTGCCACTGCTGTGTTAGGTGGCCGGGGCTGGGTTTGAACCCGCACCCTCGGTATATGGGGCTGGTATCCTACTCACTGAGCCACAGACACCGCCCCCCACCAAAATATTTTTAAAAAAAATACATAGGGTGGCGCCTGTGGCTCATCAAGTAGGGTACTGGCCCCATATACCAAAAGTGGCGGGTTCAAACCCGGCCTTGGCCAAACTGCAAAACAATAAAATAGCCGGGTGTTGTGGTGGGCGCCTGTAGTCCCAGCTACTTGGGAGGCTGAGGCAAGAGAATCGCCTAAGCCCAGGAGCTGGAGGTTGCTGTGAGCTTTGTGACGCCATGGCACTCTACCGAGGGTGATAAAGTGAGACTCTGTTTCTACCAAAATAAATAAATAAATAAATAAACTCTTTAAAATATTTGCTTTACACCATTTGTGTAAATCGATTTTATATCTTGGGAATACTAATGTGTTGAGTGTTGTTAATAATACTTTTTTGTGTGTATATCTTTAATACTTTTAAGCCAGATTGAAGTTTCTAAGCACTATAAAATGGAGGATCACATTATCCTTTTATAGTATTTTGAAGTCATAGAGTACATTTTCACAAGTAAGATATAATTCTTGGGTGATTTTTGCAGGAGAATAGGAAAGAAGAGGGTAATAATTTTGTTCTACTTCAAAAACAAGAAGGGTTCTTTTAAGCAATTTTGTTCCTGAGAGGTATAGGTAGGTTAATAATCTTGATTAGTTTTCTTGGGTTGTAAAAATCAAGGGAGAACCTAGTGATTTCAGTATACACTAAATTTTTGACATTATTGGTTCTTAGACCTGATAGTCATTTTTAGGATTTCCTTTTGTGGAAAATGAGACTTCATTTTCTTCTAGTTAGAAGTCTATATTTGAATAAATTTCAGTGATTCTTGATGGCAGATATGAGTGAGCATTTATGGGAATAGTTCTGTTTTCCGTTACTAAAACCAGTCTATTATTTCCTGACTTACAAGCTTTCATTAAACATCAATGGATAATTCTGTTTTTACACCAAAAGCAGAAGCAGAAAATTATTTTACAGACAAGTAGTAAAGTTGGTGTTAAATCAGCAAAATAAATGAAAAATAATTATCTTCAAATGTTTTTTATCTTAATTTTGTCAACATTATTAATAGAATAATGATCTATTAGTAGATCTTGAGTAACTATTATTAATTTATATTCTCCATAAATTATAATTTATATTGTTGATTCTGTAACTGTTACTTAGGTACTGATCCATGTTTAAGAAAGCAAAAGGTGGGTGGTGCTTGTGGCTCAGTGAGTAGGGTGCTAGCCCCATATACTGAGGGTTGCCGGTGCCAACCCAGCCCCTGCCAAACTGCAACAAAAAAATAGCCAGGCATTGTGGTGGACGTTTGTAGTTCTAGCTACTCGGGAGGCTGAGGCAAGAGAATCACCTAAGCACAAGAGCTGGAGGTTGCTGTGAACTGTGCCACCATGGCACTGTACTGAGGGCGACAAAGTGAGACTCTGTTTCTAAAAAAAAAAAAAAGAAAGCAAAAGGTAATTGTAAACAGTCTTTGCTATTTCCATTCATATGACATGATGAAAAGATTAAGAAGTGGTGTTACTTTGGGCAGCGCCTGTGGCTCAGTGGATAGGGTGCTAGCCCCATATACCAAGGGTGGGGGGTTTAGAACCCGGCTCTGGCCAAACTGCAACAAAAAAATAGCCACCATGCGTTCTGGGGGGCACATGTGGTCCCAGCTTCTCGGGAGGCTGAGGCAAGAGAATCGTCTAAGCCCAGGAGTTGGAGGTTGTTGTGAGCTGTGATGCCACGGAACTCTAACTCTAATAGTAACGAGGGCGATAAAGTAAGACTCTGTCTCTTTAAAAAAAAAAAAAAAGGAATGGTACTACATACTAGGAGATCTGTTTAACAGAATGATAGGGATTATATTATGTATGGAAGTAAGATAGAGTATAACCTCCATAGTTGACCACCAACTTAATTTGACATAATTTTCATAGACCACACATGCACCACATGTATATATCAGTATAGTAGGCCTAGTTCTTTATGTTGACCATCTCTGTGTATTAATGAGTTTGTTACAGTCCTTTAAAATCAAAGGAATCAGGCAGTGCCTGTGGCTCAGTCAGTAAGGCACCAGCCCCATATACCGAGGGTGGCGGGGTCTAACCTAACCCCGGCCTAACTGCAACAAAAAAATAGCCAGGCATTGGGGCAGGTGCCTGTGGTCCCAGCTACTTGGGAGACGGAGGCAGGAGAATCGCTTAAGCCCAGGAGTTGGATGTTGCTGTGAACTGTGAAGCCATAGCACTGTACTCAGGGTGACCACTTGAGGCTCTGTCACAAAAAAAAAAAAGAAAGAAAAGAAATTTAAAAATTAGCTGAATGTAGTTGTATTCACCTTTAGTCTCACCTACTTGTGACATTGAGGCAGGAATATCACTTAAGTCTAGGAGTTAGAGGCTACATTGAGCTAGGTACTTCCTGGAAAAAATTAGTCCCTATGCAAAGGTTGACTCTTGTTGGTAATTAGTATTTTTTTTCTTCATATCATGTATCTCTTCTGCCTGCTGGGAAGTATTTGTTGCTAACTTACACATCAAGCATCAATGTCCATCTCTCTTGCATGAAACCAGGTATCTTTCTCCATGTGTATGGACTTTACTATTAAACCATGTTAGCTCTGTTTTATTGATGAGGAGATAGAGGTTTGAAGAGATTCAGTAACATCTTTCCAAGTATTTGGCTGTTAAGTTGCAGAATGCAGATTCAGGTCCTGTACTGCCTCAACGTTATTGCCAATGCTTTGTATAGCTGCGCTCTACTCTTGTGCTGTGCTTATTTCTCTCAACCTTTATTCATAGTCACAGTGGCTTTCTTTCAGTTTTATAAAATCATCAAGCTGATCTCCCACTGAATCCCTTTGATCTAGTTGCTTCCTATCTGTGGAACTCATGCTGTGTCTTTCTCATCTCCCATGTTTCAGCTTAAATGTTATCTTTTTAGAGAGACCTCTCTCTTTACTTACTCTGAAGGACCTACCTACCTAATCCTTCTTTAATATGTTACTTTACTTTTTTCTCTTTATAGTGTTTTCTGCATGTAATATATTTCTGTTTATTTTTATTATGTCCCCTGCCAATCCTGACTGGAATGTAAAATCCATACAGGCAGGTACTTACATTGTTCACTTTCGTGTTCTTAGCATTTGGACAGTGGCACTCTTTAAAATTCAGTTGAATGTTTGAATGTTAGTCCCTATTGCCTGTTAAAATAGTAAATATTTTTCTCTATCCTCTAAGTATTGGTATGCCTTATTTTATTTTTTTTTAGAGACAGAGTCTCACTTTATCATGCTTGGTAGAGTGCGGTGCGTCACAGCTTACTGCAAACTCTAATTCCTGGGCTTAGGCGATTCTTTTGCCTCTGCCTCCCAAGTAGCAGGGACTACAGGCGCCTGCCACAATGCCTGGTTATTTTTTGTTGTAGTTTGGCTGGGGCTGGGTTTGAACCCACCATCCTCGGTATATGGGGCCGGCGCCCTACCCACTGAGCCACAGGTGCCGCCCAGTATTGGTATATCTTTTCTGTGAGGGGTGGGTAGTTGAATATGTTAGGCATACTGAGCTGTAGTCTTTGTTGTAAACAATCAACTTTGCTATTGTAGCTCAGAAGTAGCCATAGTTCACCTGTAATCCCAGCACTTTGGGAGGCTGAGGCAGGTGGATCTCTTGAGCTTACGATTTCAAGACCAGCCCAAGCTACAGCGAGACCCTACCTCTAAAAAATAGCCGGATATTATGGCAGGCACTTGTAGTCCCAGCTACTCAGGAGGCTGAAACAAGAGAATCACTTGAGCCCAGGAGTCTGAGTTTACTGTGAGCTATGACACTATGGGGGTGACAGAGTGAGACTCTGTCTTGATAAAAAAAAGTAAAAGAAAAGTAGCCTTAGTTAATACATAATCAAATACTTATGCTACATTTATGGACACAAATTCGAATTTCAGCTAATTTTTATTTATTGCGAAATGCTCTTTTTCTTTCCTTTTTTTTTTTTTTTTTTTGAGGCAGAGTGTTACTACGTCTCAACTCTGTTGGTAGAGTGCAATGGTGTCATAGCTCACAGCAACCTCAAACTCTTGGGCATAAGCGATTTTCTTGCCTTAACCTACCACCATGCCCAGCTTTTTTTGTTGTAGTTAACGTTGTTTAGCTGATGCTGGCCAGGTTTAAACCCACCAGCCTCGGTGTATGTGGCTGGCGCCGTAACCACTGTGCTATAGGCGCCGAGCCGAAATACTCTTCTTTTGATTTGTTTTCCACATATTAAAAAAATATGTAATCTGTTCTTTAGGAGAGTATAATAATGCATACCCAGGAGGCTGAAACAGGAGGATTGTTCGAGTCCATGAGTTTAAGGCTAACGTGGGCAATATTGTGGGAATGTGTTATAATAAATAAATCAATAAACAAAACTATTCATTTACATGTGTCTTTTAGGATTATCCCCAGGTTTGGAAATTCTCTAGAAGGATTCATGGGATTCAACCTACAGTTGTAATGATGATTCACGTTTGTTATAGCTACACAGGATAAATAGTTGATAAAGGAAAAGAGTCTGGGTATAGACTTTTTTTTATGCACGAGGGCTCACAGAGTACACTTATCTCCCAACAATGAAAATGTAGCAGGACACATGCAATGTTTCTCCCCAGGGATGCTCATGAGAGAGAGAATCCATGGCCAAGGTTTTTATGGTGGGACTGGGTATGTAAGTACGCTCTGTGTAAAACATAATTAAAATTCCTGGTTCCCAATAGGTACTTAACCTTTTTTTGTTTGGGGACACAGAGTCTTACGGTGCTGCCTGGGGGCTAGAGTGCAATGCCATCATCATAGTTCATTGCAACCTCAAATTCCTGGGCTCAAATGATTGTCTTGCCTCATTCTCACCACCATGTCTGGCTAATTTTTCTATTTTTTGTAGAGATGTGGTTTCATTCGTGCTCAGGCTGGTCTTCTGTCCTCAAGCAGCCCTCCCTCTTCAGCCTCTCAGAGTGCTAGAATCATAGGTTTGAGCAAATGTGGCTGGCCAGGCTTTTAATATAAAAGCAATATTTATCATAACGCATTTTGTTTGCATAAACAGTTTAAGTACAGTGAACTATCCTTCTAACAGTAAACTGTTAAGTATATTCTTTTTTTTTTTTTTTAGTTTTTATAACCTTTTATTTATATAGAAGTATAAATTACAAACTTATTTTGCTTAATCTTTTCAATTACCATATGAAGCAGACAGACTGGAAAGACATTACTCCATTTCACAAGCAAGAATGAAAACAATGTTCCCATATTTAGCATAAAACAGAGTAGGGATTTCAGCCTTGGCTTCCATGCTCACCACTGCTTTTTTCCCCTGACTTTGTGATGTTAAGTATATTCTTAAAGTTAAATTCTCAGATTCCAGCTGGGCATGGTGGCTCACACCTATAATCCTAGCACTCTGGGAGGCTGAGGCAGGTGGATTGCTTTAGCTCAGGAGTTCAAAACCAGCTTGAGCAAGAGCGAGACCCTGTCTCTTAAAAAAAAAAGAAAAGATAACTGGGCATTGTGGCAGGCACCTATATTCCCAACTGATTAGGAGGCTGAGGCAAGAGGATCATTTGAGCTCAAAAGTTTGAAGTTGCTGTGAGCTGTGATGATACAGCACTCTATCTGAGGTGACAAAGTGACATTCTGTCTCAAAGAAAAGGCCAGGCGCGATGGCTCAGGCCTATAATCTTAGCACTCTGGGAAGCCGAGGCAGGTGGAATGCCTGAGCTCATCAGATCGAGACCAGCCTGAGCCAGAGCGAGACCTCATCTCTATATAAAATAGCTGGGCATTGTGGTGGGTGCCTGTACTGCCAGCTACTTGGGAGGCTGAAGCAAGAGAATTGCTTAAGCCTGAGAGTTTGAGTTTACTGTGAGCTGTGATGCAACAGTACTCTATAGAGGGCAACAAAATGAGACTCCGTTTCCAAAAAAAAAAAAAAAATTTCCAGATTCCATTCAGAATTTTTAGGTTCTATACATAAATAGGTAGTCAACCACATTTGGCTGTTGGGCTGTAGATTTCCAGCTAGCTTTTCTAATCAGCTTTTTAACTAGCTTTTCTTTTGGACACAATGTCTTTCTGTCACTCAAGCTGGAGTATAGTGGGACAGACATCACTCATTACAGCCTCAAATTCATGGGTACAAGCAACTCTCCTGTCTAGAAGCTAGGACTGCAGGCACATGCCACCACACCTGGCTAATTTTTTTTTTTTTTTGAGACAGAATCACTACGTTGCTCTCGATAGAATGCCGTGGCATCACAGCTCACAGCAACCTCAAACTCGGCTTAAGCAATTCTCTTGCCTTAGCCTCCCAAATAGTTGGGACTACAGACACCCTGCCACAATGCTCAGCTATTTTTTTGTTGTTGTAGTCGTCGTTGTTTTAGCAGGCCCAGGCCAGGTTTGAACTGGCCAGCCCCAGTGTATTTGGCCAGCGCCCTAGCCAGTAAGCTACAGGCACTGAGCCCACACCTGGCTAAATTTTTAGTTTTTTGTTTGTTTGTTTGTTTGTTTTTCCTGAGACAGAGCCTCAAGCTGTCACCCTGGGTTATGCTGTGGCATCACAACTCATAGCAACCTCCAACTCCTGGGCTCAAGCAATTCTCCTGCTTCCGCCTCCCAAGTAGCTGGGACTACAGGCGCCTGCCATAATGCCCGGCTATTTTTTGTTGCAGCCATCATTGTTGTTTGGCGGGCCTATGCTGGATTCGAACTCACCAGCTCAGGTGTATGTGGCTGGCACCTTAGCCTCTTGAGCCACGGGTGCCGAGCCATAATTTTTTAGTATTTTATAGAGATGAAGTTGCTTTATGTTGCCCAAGCTAGTCTTGAATTCCTTACCTCAAGTGATACTTTCACTCTAGCCTCCCAGTATTGGTTTTCAAATAGATTTATGGCACTATGTGTTGAATAAATACATAAATGAAAGAAGGACTTCCCTATTTTTTTTTTCTCTAAGTGGTGGGTTCTCATGTTCCCTAGGCTGGACTCCAGTTGCAGGACTCAAATGATCCTCTGGAGTAGCAGGGACTATATACCCATGCTTTAATCCGTATACTAATAATACTCTTTTTGAGCTTCTTCATGTCATAGTCACTACCAAGGGTCATACTAATAATTAAAAACTTAAATATTACAGCCATGTAATTATTTGCTCAGTAATCTCTTACCCTTTCTATAGTGGCACTTCTGGGTTTCATTACAGAAATCAACTGCCTGGCTTAAATTTTACATAGGTTTTCTCTTAGTTTTTGCAAGGCAACCATTAGGTTTTTAGTCCCTTATTCTCAGAAGGTACTAACACTCTTTCTAGGACTTTGTCTGCAGAGATTATCACCTTTCTTTACTAGTAATTGTTTAATTGTTTCCTCTGGAACTTAAATTGTCATAAAGTTATTGCACTAAATGGAGGGGGTCAAAAACTCTAATCAAGTTTCTTGATTAAATAAGATGATGACTATAATATTAGTTTAAGCAGTAATTAATTTAAATTCCCTGTTGGAAATTTTAAATGATCTTTGCTTTGAAAAAAAAATTTTTTTTTTTGCTTTGAATTTTTAATCACCCCTGTGCTTTTGTGTAAAAAGGCTAACTTACTCAATTATTCAGGGTGATTTCGCTTTAATAGTGCTCTTCTTTATTTCTTTTCTTTGTCCTATGTTAGTCCTTAGATCACAAAGTCCACTAATCCAAACAGCATTTACCTGTTACCACAAAATAAATTATGTGTTTTGATTTTGCAGATGAGCAAGATGAAGAAACAGTGACAACAGGAGGAAAGGTAATGATTTAGCTAGACCTGGTATGAGAGAACTAGTGTATTGTGCGGTAGAAACACTTAATTGGAAATATCCTTAATAATCTTATATTTTAAAACCTTCTTTTTTTTTTTTGAGACAGAGCCTCAAGCTGTCACCCTGGATAGAGTGCTCTGGCATCACAGCTCACAGCAACCTCCAATTCCTGGGCTCAAGCAAGTCTCTTGCCTCTGCCTCCCAAGTAGCTGGGACTACAGGCGCCCACCACAACACCCGGCCATTTTTTGGTTGCAGCCATCATTGTTGTTTGGCGGGCCCAGGCTGGATTCAAACCCGCCAGCTCAGGTGTACATGGCTGGCGCCTTAGCCCGTTGAGCCACAGGCGCTGAGCCTTAAAACCTTCTTGATTTTCCAATTTTCTTTTTAATGCGTCCCCAAACAGTTGTTTTCTTTGGTCTCCAAATTTTGAGAGAGGAAATTTCCATTTTCCTGGGTAGTATAATTCATATGCTGTAATTTCTGGTTTCATATTCCCCTGGTTGCAAGTTAATAACCAGAGCTTACCATAGTGTCCTAGGTGTTGTCCTACAGTACAGATGAGCAGGGACCATGGCATGCCTAGATTTTCTCATTGCCTTTTCTGTTGGTGCAGCCTTAATCCATAGCTGATAAAGTGTTTGAATCATGCCCTAGAACTTTCTTGGAGCATATAGTCAGATACTTCCTGCTTTTATTATTTCTGCTATAAAGATGTCAATTATTATGTTGTTGGAAGGTGTTAGATTTAAGATAGCATTTTACTTTTTTATAAATAAATGGCCCATTTTTTCATTCATGCTTTCAAGATTGTGTTATTAAGTATAATTTACCCCAATCATCTGTTTTTATTTTTTTATTAAAAAAAAATTTTTTTTTTTGGAAGCGAGGTCCTGCTTTGATTTCCAGGCTGGTCTCAAGCAGTCCTCCCACCCAGGCCTCTCACAAAAGTGCTAGGATCAGTGATCACAGGTATAAGCCATTGTACGCTCCCCCTTGCCCCCAATATACTTGAAATAACTTCCTTATTTTGCTGAAAATAGATCTTTTTAATCATTGAGACAAGGAAATGCCCCACATTGACATTTATCATTTATTGTTTTATATACATTCAAGGAATCAACATTTTCACAATAGGATTTCTAGGAAAAGTATTTTAACAAACTCTTATGCATATGGCTTATAACCTATAAATTATTCTTATATTCTTCTTTAGTCAAAAAGCTGCTTATTAGGCTCGGCACCTGTGGCTCAACGGGCTAGGGTACCAGGCACATACACCTGAGCTGGCGGGTTCGAATCCAGCCCTAGCCCGCCAAACAACAATGACGGCTGCAACCAAAAAAAATGGCCAGGCATTGTTGTGGGCGCCTGTAGTCCCAGCTACTTGGGAGGCGGAGGCAGGAGACTCGCTTGAGCCCAGGAATTGGAGGTTGCTGTGAGCTGTGATGCCATAGCACTCATCCAGGGTGACAGCTTGAGGCTCTGTCTCAAAAAAAAAAAAAGAAAAAGAAAAAGAAAATGTTCTAAGATTGAATGTGATGATAGTCATACGAGTCTGTGAATATACTAAAAACGATTGAATTGCCAGGTGCAGTGGCTCACGTCTGTAATCCTAGCACTCTGGGAGGCCAAGGCGGGTGAATTGTCTGAGCTCACAAGTTCAAGACAAACCTGAACAAGAGTGAGACCCAGGTAGCCGGGTGTTGTGGCAGGCGCCTATAGTCCCAGCTACTTGAGAGGCTGAGGCAGGAGGATTGCTTGAACCCAAGAGTTTGAGGTTGCTGTGAGCTATGACATCACAGAACTCTACCAAGGGTGACAAAGTAAGACTGTGTCTCAAAAAAAAAATTTAAAAAGCTGCTTATTAATGAACATTACATTTGTACAAAGTTATCATTATTCAGTGTAAATAGAGACCAAAATAGAAAGTAAAAATAATTTACTCCTAAGATTTTGTTTTAATGTCAGGGACAGGAGAGGCTAAACCATGTAGAAGTCTATTATGTAACTTAAATGTTAATGGATTAGTGGTAGCTTCCCAGATACCCTGTCTCACAATTTCATTCTGCTTGTGTCCCCAGTAGAGATCATTAAACCTTAAGGCTGTTGGCTTTCATTAATTGTAATGCAGTCCTCTTTCTAGATTTCTTAAATAAAGGAATTTTTATGTGTGTTCTAATTGATTTGTAAAGGTTTCCCCTCATAAATACATTAATATCAAACTAAAATAAAGACTTTAACTCTGAGAATATTTTTTGCCAGCTTCCCTGATTTGGAAATAAAACTTGTTACCTTTGTAGTCATGATTATTGCATTTGTATTGACATCATTTAAGTCATAACCAGACGTCTTTGAGCTTTTGGTGCTTCAGCTGTTTTCCTTTTTTTTGTTGATTTTATAGAAATTGCTATCTTAAGCTTCTAGGTAGTAACCCTAATCCTCACCTCAAATAATGTAACATTGGAAATTGCAATTGAATTAAGTAAAAGGTAGAAATTAAGCTATATTAGCAAAACAAGGATTTTTCGTGGAATCTTTTTCGAAACCTCTAACTCATAAATCAGGTAAAAATCAGAAATAATTTAAGTAGAAAGAGGATTAAGTCTTCTAACTGGACTTTGTTGTATTATATCCCGTTGTACATTATTATTTCTTTCTTTCTTTTTTTATTTTAATAGTGACAGAGTCTCACTATATTGCCTTTGGTAGGTAATGGCTGGTAGGCAACCAGCTCCTGGGCTTAAGCGATTCTCTGGCCTTAGCCTCCCAAGTAGCTGGGACTACAGGCACCTGCCAGAATGCCTGGCTGTTTTTATTTTTGCAGTTTGGCTGGGGCTGGGTTCAAATCCACCACCCTCAGTATGTGGGCCAGCACCCTACCCACTGAGCCACAGGTGCCACCCTAAATTATTATTTCTGTGCATTATTTTTTCATTCAGGAAATAGATGATAAATAGTACCCACTGTTAATAATTTAGAAGTTTTGAAGAGTAGGCTTTGCGCCTGTCGCTAAGGGCTAGGGTGCCGGGCACGTACATCTGGGTTGGCAGGTTTGAACCTGGCTCAGGCCTGCCAAACATCAATGATGACAACAACAATAAAAAATAGCTGGGTGTTGTGGCAGGTGCCTGTAGTCCCAGCTACTGGGAAGGCTTCAGCAAGAGTAAGCCCAAGAGTTGGAGGTTGCTGTGAGCTATAACGCCACGGCACTCTACCGAAGACAACATAATGACACTCTGTCTCAAAAATAAAAAAATTGTAAAAAATAAATGAGTTAAGCATATATGGATATTACCAGTGCTCCATATTTGGGGGTAGGGGAAGTCTTACTATTCCTTGTTAGTGTCATCTTGTCAGCTCCTTAAAATTACCTTGAGAATTAATAATTTAGGTTTGTGACCTGGGATTAGGTAAGACTGGACAAGTAAACAAGTTATTGTGGAAGGTTATTTGGGCTAAGAGTACCTGATTGTAGAAACAGGCTTTCTTTAATTAACTTCTTTTTAATCTTTTGAGAGACTTGCTTTCTGAATCAATTTCCTCATTTACATAAAGGAGCGATAAAATCTGTTAGCTGACCACTTTGTACCTAAAAAAGCATAAAAAATTGTTTTACTTGTAATTTGTTTTCCTGGTCCTTGAAATTGAATCTGGCAGCTTCAGTTTATTGACCTAAATAACAAAATTCTGAGAGATGTTAATGTGTATCTCTGTAGTTCTCTCATTTTTAGAACTTTGTCTTCTTTTCTATAGGAAGATGAAGATCCTAGCAAAGGCGATCAGAGTCGGTCAGTTGACCCTAGTGAAGATAATGTGACAGAGCAGACCAATCACATTATTATTCCCAGCTACGCATCATGGTTTGATTATAACTGGTAAGTGGGCCACTTCACCTGTAAGCAAGGTACTGCTGAGTGGGAGAACTTTAATCTTTGGAATGTGTTTTTTAAAACAAGTTAGGGATTGACGTTTGATTGGGGTATTATGTAGGGTAGTGAAATTATGTAAGCTTGAACCTAACTCATTTAGTATTAGCTAGAATCAGATAGGCAAATGCTTCAGTATTTAATTATAAAATATTGATATTCATTATATGATTTGAAAATGTTAAATATAGGCTGGACACAGTGGCTCACACCTGTAATCTTTTTTTTTTTTTGAGACAGAGCCTCAAGCTGTCACCCTGGATAGAGTGCTGTAGCATCACAGCTCACAGCAACCTCCAATTCCTGGGCTCAAGCGAGTCTCCTGCCTCTGCCTCCCAAGTAGCTGGGACTACAGGCACCCGCCA
>CAUYRH010176875.1:0-11086 GCA_963574655.1 Perodicticus potto | reverse complement strand
GCCATTATGGGATTCGTTGTGTTGATTATTTGTACAAATTGGAGTGCTTACATGCTACTAATCAACATAGCTTTCACTTCTTTTACCCAATTACAGCATTAAGATTTAGTGCGATCCATGAAGGCTATCTCTCACAGTACGATCAAAATGTTTCTGATCGTATATGAAGCACATTCTGCCCTATGATTGCACCAATGTACACAATTACGATTTAATAAAATTATTTTAAAAAAAAGATTTAGTGCGATCCCTATTAAAGCACCTCTGTCATACTTTAAAGATCTTGAAAAATTAGTACTTCATTTTATATGGAAACAGAGAAAACCTCGAATACCCAAGACATTACTCAAAAATAAAAACAAATCGGGAGGAATCATGCTTCCAGACTTCAGACTACACTATAAACCAATAGCGATCAAAACAGCATGGTACTGGCACAAAAATAGATAGGTAGATGTATGGAACAGAATTGAAGACCCAGAGGTGAAGCCAGACACTTTTTGTCATTTGATTTTTGATAAGCCTATTAAATTTGGGGAAAGATTCCCTATTCAATAAATGGTGCTGGGTGAACTGGCTGGTGACTTGTAAAGACTGAAACTAAACCCACACCTTTCTCTTCTAACAAAAATTGATTCTCCCTGGTTAAAGGACTTGAACTTAAGACATGAACTATAAAAATTCTTAGAGAGAGTGTAGGGGAAATGCTTGAAAAAATTGGCCTGGGAGAATACTTTTCTGATCTCTTGCTTCCTCTGGTGTCTGCCTGTAAAACTGCAGCACTCACCTATTGCTCACTTTTGTGCTTAGTGGCTTTCATACTCTGCCTTGGTGCTGTGAGCATTGGTTTCTGTCAGATGAGACAGGAACTAGTCCCTCATGCAGCCCTCCAATAAGCCAGCACACTTCACGCATGGTTCATTTTTTTGTTTCCATTCCCAAGAGTGAAGAATTAGTGTAAGGGATTTCTTCCCACTATGCCACAAGAAAGGAAAGGTACAGATCGGCACATCAAATGCTGCAATTTTTCCTGCACGTTTGTCTGGACTCCCTTCTTAGCTTTATAATGACCTGGGTGCAATAGCTTCTCAACCTGTCTATATCTTGAGTTCTCACAGAGTTATTCCTGTATGTATATGGTTAATTCAGTGTCTCAGCGGGGAAAGGAAGGTCTGTACCTTCTTAGCCCACCATCTTGCTGACATGACTGTCTGCCCATAAAGTTTTTATTTTATTTTATTTGTTTTTAAGACTAAGTCTCTCACTCAGTCACCCTGAGGTTGAGTGCCATGGCATCTTACCTCAGCAACCTCAAACTCCTGGACCCAAGCAATCCTTTTGCCTCAGCCTCCAGAGAAGCTGAGACTACAGGTGCCTGCCACCATATCCAGCTAGGTTTTCTATTTTTAGTAGAGATGGGTGTAGGAGACTGAGCACCAGGCTTGTAAGAGTGGTCACCAATTCTTGAGGGAGGCGTTGGGTGAGGGGACAATCTCTTAGCTAGCATGGAGATGTTTTGCAGCCCAGAGACAAGCCCTTAAGCAACTGCCTGAGTTAATGAGATAAGAATGGTTGCTCTAGCAAGCAGGTGTCGAAACTTGGACATTTGTGATGCAACAGGTTGGGAGTTGAACCTATGGGGAGAGAGCAGTAGTGATCATTAAGCACGAGTGCTTGGGGGCCCACACCTGTTGTATAATGCTTTAATAAAAGGTCACGACAGAGGTTATTCGAGGCTCTCCCTGCACCTAGGGGAAGCCCACCTCTTGCAGGCTTATACCTTTAATCTGAGTCCCAGCTGTTTTTATCCAAGCGGGGATGGGGTGCCCACAGTGGGCACCAACAGACAGGGTCTTGCTTTTGCTCAGGCTGGTCACAAGTGGCAGAGCTCAGGCAATCCACCCACCTTGGCTTCCTACAGTGCTAGGATTACAGGTGTAAGCCAGCATGCCTGCCCTCCATAAAGCCTTTTAATCAACCCTTTGGAACTGAACTGACTATTATAATTTGTTTCCTTTGGTGTCATGATGTTGGATGTTTCAGGCCCAGCAATAGAGACCTCTTTCTAAGCAGGTGGCTATTTCCACATACCTCAGATCACACTCTGATTACCTCAAACATTCGGATTGTATGGGACCACTCTGGCTGCCCTGTGATAACTATGGAATATGAACTCATAATTATGGAGCTCCTAACAATGGCCAGATTTTCTTTCCTTTCTCTTATATTCAAAATCTCTTCAGATCTGAAGAATTGCATTTGACCCCCTACAGATTTTGCTATTGCTGCAGCAATATATCACCAGGTAAGGAAGTCATCCATTATTTGTTTCCTTTTCTTACATTGGGCCCCAGCCCTTCCATATTTAGGCTGTAGAGGCTTTGTTGGTAAACTCAGGAGTAGGGTGTGGGCCTGGGAGAGAGGTATTTGGGCACTAGGGTAGATAGGACAGAGAAAAGAATTATGATGAATGTACAACTTCATTTCCATTTAAATCTCTTAGGTGTACCAGATAATCTGGCACTGGGAGTGTAAAATGTCTGACTGGTCAAGACTTGAAATTCAGAGCTCTCTAAACTTCTCCAATAAATCCAAACTCAAGCTCCCTGGTAGGATTTAAAGAGGCTACTCAATAGTGATGATAATATGGAGAGAGACATGAAAGCACATAGCACATGATATAGAGAGAATTTATTACAGCTTCCCTTCTTTCTTTCTTTTTTCTCTTCTTCCAATCTTCCTTTACTTTTTATTTTCCAGCAGCCAAGTTATATTGTAGTTGATAGATTGGTTCTATCTTCATAAAGTACTGTTCTGTGCTACGTAGTAAGAGTACTATATTGTTTTGAATGGGCTATTACTTAACTCACAAGTGGTAGCATTATCAGGGCCACCTTTATAGGTGGAAGATGAGAGAGAGGTCTGGAGAAGAATTCAGAGGCAGAGTGGTTTGTCCTAAATGGAGGGCTGAAAGAGAAGTTCAAAGTTATTGTGGAAACTGGGGCCTATCAGATGGGTTAGGGGAAAAGAATTAAAAACAGGACCAAATATTCATTTCGAAGTCTAGCTCTTTAGCTTGGATACCTTGGGTATGCTCAGAATTTATTTTAAAATTTTTTTATTTTTACTATGGTTGCCTTCTTTACCTCTTTCAGTTAAAAAAATAAAAAAAGCCAGAGAAAAGTGAAGCATTATGTTTTGTTTTGTTTCTTGTCCTGGTAAATCTGGGCACTAAGAAGGAAATCCAGCCTCACATGTCTGGGAGTCAAAGGAAACCCCAAAAGAATATTGCTTGGTAAAGCAGATTGCTGCTGGCAAAGGTGGCTGCTGCTGCATGGGGAGGTACTTGGCTCTCCCAAGCTGTGGAGTGGGGAGCCCAGACTCGGTTCTTTTCCTGCATCTTCAGTGTTGAGAAGTAAGCCTCTCTGCCTCAGCCTGGCCCCAGCCTACTTGTAACTGGCGCTGCCTGCCTCTTTGTCCTCAGCTATGCCCAGTGGGTAGGCCAAAGAAGTTGTCAAATTGGATTACATACTGCGTATAAACTTCCAAAATTAATATTCTAATATTATAAACTCAACACAATCATTTCAAAACCACAATTTTATCAGTGTATCTTGTATAAAATAAAATGTGCTAAGCTCCAACCGCATAGAAACAAATCACAGAATATTTGAATGGGTGTTGGGAAGAGGGCAGTAGAGAGTGGCTCTTAGGCCAAAGTGTGGTGTTTACAGCATAGTCTCTGAAGTTAGGTTTTCCGTGTTCAATTCTGGCTCTGCTAGTTATCACTTGTGTGCATTCAGCAGGTGAAAACTTATCTAGGTTTCAGGTTCTCTACCTTAAAAATGGGGACAGTAGTACTTATTTCATAAAACTGCTGGGTGGATTCAATGCCAAAATCCTTGACAACTGTTTGCACTGAATTTCTGGGGCATAGTTAATACTCAGCACAGGCTTGCTATTGTTGTCACAATCACAATGAAGATGAGAAGACAGAAAATGGGAGTCAGTTAGAGTGTGGGCTCTGTGGCTTTGGGAAAGCTGTTTAACCCCTGCAAGCTCCAATATCCTCTTATAGGATTGTTACGAGGCTTGTGTGAAATATCTGACCAATATTCCTGGTTACTATTTAGTCAAAACTGAGACATAGAGGGGTTTACTGCCCACCTAGAAAAACACTTCAGTGCTCTCTAAAAATGGGAGTGGGGTGGGAAGGAGAAATGTATAGAAGATTAGTGTTGAAGGAAGCCACTAAAGTTTGGGGGTCAACCTAACATGTTTAGGCAAGGGCTTAATGCCCTTCCAGTCTAGGTGGGGCATCAAATTTTGCAGTGTTGAATCAGGAGTAAAGGCAGGAATTCCTGTGACTGTTTAAAAGTCTGCGGCAGATGGAAAGAAAGTGTTTAGGATTACCCCATCCCAAACACTTAAAAAGCCAGTTGCTTGTTTGCAAAATAGTTTTATGTAGCTCAGTTTAGTGACTGCAGTGAGGACTCAGTGATACAGTGAGCTGCCTGAAACAAAAAAGATCTGAAAGAGCTTAGCAGATAGGATTTGCTTCCTAATCACCACCAGGTTTCGGTAGGTCCTCATTTAGCAAGTAAAGCTGGGAAGTCAGAACAGTATATTAAAGTAACTCAAGTCCAGGGTAGGAAGATAAAACATATCCATCACAGCCCCAGTGTTCCACTGTATGCTCAGCACCTGCTAGAACCCTTAAGTTTATGTATGAAATTCATGGATTTTTCTTGGTTTTATTTGTCCAGTTAATGTCATTACTTGGATGACCCACTAGGGCTTCAAACAAAACACCCCTAAAACTAAACCCAACTGTTGTACCCCCTTCTGAAAACTGCTCTATGTTTTGTATCTGCCAAGCTAGATTTCTTTTTCTTTCTTTTCTTTTTTTTTTTTGAGACAGAGTCTCACTTTGTCACCTTTGGTGGAGTGCAATGGTGTCACAGCTCAGAGCAACCTCAAACTCTTGGGCTTATGCAATTCTCTTGCCTCAGCCTCCCAAATAGCTGGGACTACAGATGCCCACCACAACACCTGGCTATTTTTTTTTTTTTTTAAGAAACAAAGTCTCGCTCTGGCTCAGGTTGGTTTGAACTCATGAGCTCAGATGATCCACCCACCTCAGCCTTCCAGAGTGCTAGTACTACAGGCATGAGCCACGCACCCTGCCCCGAGCTAGGTATTTTGAATTCTCTCTCCCCTCACCCCATGCTTTGTATCAACTCTTGTCCATTCCACCTTCTCAATATCTACCATTTTTGTTCACTTCTTTTTCCTCTTACTATCACTTCCTTAGTATATGTCACCTTTTCAGGCTTAGATTATGGTAACAAATTTCTTTCCTTTCCTTTTTTCTTTTCTTTTCTTTCTTTTCTTTGACACAGTCTTACTTTGAGCCCTGGTGGAGTGTCATGGTATCATAGCTCATGGCAACCTCAAGCTCCTGGGCTCAAATGATCAATCCTCTTGTGTCAGACTCTAGAGTAGCTGGGATTACAGGTGCCCACCACAGTGCCTGGCTAGCTTTTCCATTTTTAGTAGAGACTGGGTCTTGCTCTTGCTCAGGCTGGTCTTGAACTCCTGAGCTTGAGCAATCCACTGCCTCAGCCTCCCAGAGTGCTGAAATTATAGGCGTGAGCCACTGTGCCCAACTGGTAACAAATTTCTGAACATAAATCTGACCTTGTCCCTTGCCTTTGTTTAGGGTTGGTTCCTTGGTGTCATTTCTAATGATCTTGTTCCTGAAGTCTTCTCTTTCCCAATAGAGTCTATGTTTCAGGTCTTTGGAATATTTTTCCCTTCTTTGTTTTCTCTTGCCTCTTGGTTTTGGTTTATGTTCTTCTTTCTGCTTGTATTTTCTTACCTCTCCTTTCCAGTTGGTTAACTCCTATTAATCTTTTCACGTTGCTGCTTAAACATCCCTTCCTCCAGGGAGCCTTCCCTTTTCTCCCTTATGTGTTTAATATCCTTTCCACTTGCTCTCAGACAACGCTGCTTCCTCCATCACAGTTCTGATTACAATGTAATTCATTTATCAGTGTTTCTGTCTGTATCCCTCGCTAGACTAAAATGTTGAGACCATGTCTGTCTTATTTACCGTTAGTTCTCCATCACCTAGCATAGTGATTTGCATGGGAAGTTACAGCGTAAATATTGAATTGTAGTAAACGACCCAGCAACAAGACCCCTAAAGGCCCCTAACTGTTTCAGCCTGAGTCCCCATCCGTCTCAAACCCCCCTTATTGGTTTAATTCTGAGAACAGGTTTCTGACAAGGAAGTTCTCTGAGTTCCCCGACCTCCCTAACTGCGGTTGAAACAATGGTAAGAACTTACTTAAGCAGAGTTTCCCAGGTTACTGAGTTTCCCAAGCTACTGGGCTTTCCAAGTTGTCCCCATGGTTACTGAGTTACCCCCTGAGCCAACTACCTGACTGTAACCCCACCCTTTAACGGGCCACGTTCCGCTTTTGTACATGCTTGCTTTGCCATATCAGCACAAAAAGGGTATAAAAAGGCTGCCTGAATTTCTCTTTGGGGCGTTTGCCCTTTGGGCCAGTGGTCCGCCTGTGCAGATGTAATAAATGACAACCTGATTTGGGCCATTTGCCCTCTGGGGCAGTGTTCCACCTGTGCAGATGTAATAAATAACAATCTGATTTGGGTCATTTGCCCTTTGGGACAGCGGTCCGCCTGTGCGGGTGTAAATAAATCATTACCTGATTTGTACCCCAAGTGGGGGTCCGTGTTTTTTTATGGGTGGCCACAGTTACAACAGAATGAATATTGAATATTCATTATCGAAATAATGAATAACAACACAAACATACCTTTTTTACTGTTGAATCAACTATTGCTGGTGATATCAATATGGAGATAGCAACTGAAAGATCCAAAGTTCTATCTTGATCTGCTTCTCCTGAACATCCCTCATTGGGAATTATCATAGCATGCTCAGTCCAGTGCATGTAGCCTATACCCAAGTGCT
The DNA here is from genome assembly GCA_963574655.1 of Perodicticus potto. Taxonomy (NCBI): domain Eukaryota; kingdom Metazoa; phylum Chordata; class Mammalia; order Primates; family Lorisidae; genus Perodicticus; species Perodicticus potto. Next base: position 4,083 of record CAUYRH010176875.1, on the reverse strand, counting down.
TGATTTAGGAGTCCTAAAATGCTGGCTATAGCAACAGCTTGAGATGCCCCAAATTTCCATCCCTCTTTAAGAACCTATAAAGTCACTGGGCTTCTCATGGGAATATTTAGAAATGATATTTGATACACTATATTTTGTGCTGAATAACTAAGAAATATTTATCAAATACCTTGTATTATATTATCCTTATCCTAAACATCAGACAAAAATCTTGGCTTTTCAGGAGCTTTCATTCGTTTTTTCATATGTCTTTTAAGACTTTCTTATTTTGTTATAATTTTTTACTTTACTGTTCTAATCGACACATTGTTATTATATACGTTTATGAGGTATGGTCTGATGTTTTGATGCATATCTATGTTATATAATGATCTAATCAAGGGAGGGAGTATGTCTATCACCTTGTGCATTTATCATTTCTTTGTGATAAAAACATTCCAAAGCCTCTCTTCTAGCTGTTTGGTAATATACATTATTTTGCTAGTCACTTTATTATGCAATGGAACATCAGAATGTAGCCTCGCCAGTTTCTCCAATTTCACCAATTTCTCTCCATTCTTCTCTCCTTCCCACCCTACTACCTCTCCTTACTACCCAGTCTCTGGTAGCCACTGTTCTACTCTCTGCTTCTAAGATATCAACTTTTTAAAAAAGATTCCACATCCAAATGAGATCATGTGATGTTTGTCTTTCTGTGTTTGGTTTATGTCACTTAACACATGTCTTCCATGGTCATCCATATTGTTGCAAATGACAGGCCCTCATTCCTTTTTATGGCTGAATAGTATTCCATTGTCCATATACACCACATTGTCTTTATCCATTCACATGTTCTTGGACACATAGGTTGATTCCATATCTTGCCTGTTACAAATAGTACTGCCATAAGCATTGGCATTCAGATATGTCACTGTTGGAGAGCAACGTTCACGTGTTAATTCATGTCTTCAGTCAAGAGGTTCCTGTTCAAGAAGGACCCACTGTGAGTTGGAGATTTGGTTTTATTTTTTTTTTGAAGAGGAACTTCAGACTGTGTTAAAAGGGGAGGCTTAGTGGGAACTCTGAGGAGATGTGGAAATTAATCTGGTTTAATGAGAACACATTTGGTGGGATACAAAGATTCAAAGTAAATATAAGAAAACGGTGGAAATGACATCATGGAAGATGCATGAATGAATACATTCAAAGTTATGGATCCTTTTGAGAGGCTGAGGAAAGTTATGCACTATTGTCCTAGAAAGGAGTACATATGCAAAGATATACAAAGTTTGCTTTCAATTTCAGGGAGTTCACAGTCTCCCTGAAGCCCATTATAAACTCTCTGGCTTTTTCAGATCTTCTAAATATGGGATTCTGTAGGGAAGAGCAAGAAAGAGCAACAAAGACACTGTGGAGCAGAGTGTGAAAGGCTCGAGGATGGACTCACAACTTTTGATAAGAGTAGGGTGTCCCAGATCTCTGTCTAATAGACCATGGGAGATATTAATAATACATTCTTAAATACATATACAAGGTCTGACAATTAAGTTCACAAACTCATCCTAGAAAATGATCTTCATTGCCGAATATCACTATGGCCACTTTCTAAGTACTGCCCTTGGGAAACTATGCACCAATGCCAGTGCCTAATCCACCCTTCAAAGCAATTTTGGAACTCTTTATCCTGAATGACCATCAGAGCTGTCATCACATGGCACACAAAAACACACCACAACAATAAGGAACCCTGTTCAGCCAGACGCCACCACACGTCAACACAAAAACAGCTGCGAGACATGGATATCCTAAGTTTATGAAACCTTACTGAGCTGTTTGTACAGTGCTGCCAACATAAGCGCACGGTGCAAACTTAATTTTCAGACCTCTGTTATCATGACACCCAACCACTTTCAGACACCAGGCTTGGGGAACCGAGACTAATTGCAGACTCCACCTACTGGTAGAAGGTGGGATGCTGCCTGGCTTGAGTAGGATCAGCTTAGGAACTGTTCAGGCTACATGGGGATGATGTGTCATACCATGCTGGGCTGAGAATGGAACATTGAAAATGAAATTCAGTGCTTTGGTTCAAGTCAGTATTTCTTAATCTTTCTTCTTTGTTGGTCCCTGAAGAAGTCTGTTTAGTCATTGTTTTTCTAATTTCCCTTCCCCCTCCATGACATTTTTTAAGGAGGGTTTTTTTTTTTTTTTTTTTGTAGTTTTTGGTTGGGGCCAGGTTTGAACCTACCACCTCTGGTATGTGGAGGCAGCACCTTACTCCTTGAGCCACAGGTGCCGCCCAAGGAGGGAATTTTTTTAAACAACTTTATTGAGAGAAAATTTACATATACAAGTCACCCATTTAAAGTGTACAAAGCAGGGCCAGGTGCGGTGGCTCGTGCCTGTTATCTCAGCATTCTGGGAGGCTAAGGCAGGTGGATTGCTTGAAGTCGGGAGTTCAAGAGCAAACCAAGGAAGAGTGAGACCCACTCTGTACTAAAAACAGAAAAGATTAGCTGAGTGTAGTGCTGGGAACCTCTAGTTCTAGCTACTCAGGAGGCTGAGGCAAGAGGATTGCTTGAGCTCAGTTTGAGGTTGCTGTGAGCTATGATGTCACAGCACTCTACCAGGGCAACAGAGTGAAACTTTGTCTCATAAAATGAAAAATAAAATAAAGTATACAAAGTAGCCAAGCACAGTGGCTCACCTGTAATCCTAGCAACCTGGGGGGCCAAGGCAGCAGGATTGTTTGAGCTCAGGAGTTCAAGACCAGCCTGAGCAAGAGAGAGAACCTGTCCCTACTAAAAATAGAAAGAATTAGCTGGGTGTAGTGGTGTGTGCCTATTGCCCCAGCTATTGGGGACCAGGAGGATTGCTCAAGCCCAGGAGGCTGAGGAGGCTGAGGAAGCTGAGTTTGCAGTGAGCTATGATGATACCACTGCAACTCTGGCTCAGGTGACAAAGTGAGACCTTGTCTCAAAAATAATAAAAAATATGGTTCGGCACCTATAGCTCAAGCGGCTAAGGTGCCAGCCACAGATACCAGAGCTGCCCTGTTCAAATCCAGTCTGGGCCTGCAAAACAACAATAACAACCCCAACCAAAAAATAGCCAGGCATTGTGGTGGGTGCCTGTAGTCCCAGCTGCTTGGGAGGCTGAGGCAAGAGAATCGCTTAAGCCCAGGAGTTGGAGGTTGCTGTGAGCTGTGATGCCACAGCACTCTACCCAGGGTGACAGCTTGAGGCTCTGTCTCAAAAAATAATAATAATAATGATAATAAATAAAGTGTGCACATCAATAGAATTTTGCATATTCACAGAGTTGTGCATTTATTATCACAATTAATTGTATGTATAACATTTTCATTACCCCCTCCCCAAATAAATGCTAGACCTATTAGTAATCACCCTCCAACACGCTCTTCTTCCATTCCCCCTGACCTAGACAACACTACTTTTCTATTTTATAGATTTGCCTGTTCTCAGCATTTCACATAAAAGGAATCATATATAATTGTAAGATAGATATATCATACCATAGATATACCATATATTTGTTTATGTACTGCATGAATATTTATGCATTATGAATAAAAAGAGTAAGATTTTTGCACACATCCCCAACCAACTTTCACTGGCCTCCACTGAGAATGCATGATTCAGGTGGCAGTTTCCTAATCAGCTGCAAATGCCAAAACTGTGAGTCATTTATTGATAATGCAAGATTATCAAAATGAAGTCTTTGTGTAATTGGTTTAATTACTACTACCACCCCCAGAACTGGCTACAAGTAAACTCATCATGAGCTAAAATAGGAGTGAATGCATTTTTCCTGACTAAGCCCTTTATAAATGGAAAAACCTGATTCAAAGAAGTAGCAATCTAGACTCTGCTTTTTACCTACATCTGCCTTTTGGTGGGCCTACTGGATAGCTTCAGATGTCCTGCCTACTTTCCTGGAAGTGTCCCTGGAGATGTCACCAAGTAGATTAGATTTAACAGTCAAAATCCTCTTAGATTCTGGGGTAAGATACGGATACCAGAAAAATATGGTATATTCTATGAAGTGCTTTAAATCCTTATCATCTGAGGTTTTATTTTTTTT